>BLSH010256108.1:91364-118111 GCA_018402905.1 Glandirana rugosa
GACTACACTAAGAGGTGGAAACATTTAGTGGGGAAAACTGTCAAGGTTAGAAACACTACTCCTAGTGAGGATCACATCAGCCTAGATTTGGAGAAAACAGAACAGACCCCTCCTGTTAGCCCCAAACCAATTCCCAAAACTGCACATAAACCCAAATCCCTTTATCCTGGGGAGGAGTTAAAGAGACTAAGAAAAGGGGATTGGGAGGTTTCTTATCCTTTATGAAGGGAAGGTGGGTCTCCTGTAATAGCAGTGAGGGCAGTGACAGCAGGAGACTGACGCCCATATGCACCTGTCACTGTATGGTGGGGGAAGTCATCTTCGCCTACACATGTGATGGCTTTAGTTGATACTGGAGCTGAAGTTACACTTTTGCAAGGAATTCCTTCCCATCACAAAGGAGAATTGATTTATGTAGAAGGTTTGGGAGGGCAAACCACACCAGCAGTTAGGACACGGGTGAAATTATTGGCAAGGGACTAGCATTTTGGACAAATGTTTTGGTATCAGAGTTACCTGAAAATATTCTTGGGATGGATGTACTTCAAGGTCAGTCTATTCAGACTGAACGGGGTACATTCACATTCGGGTATCCTGATAAGGCGTATCTGGTTAGAGCAGTGAAGGCTGTGGTCAGAGGTCATGCAAAATGGACCCCTGTCTATATTCCTCCACCAGAGAAGCCGATCTGTCTCAAGCAGTACAGACGTCCTGGAGGCCACAAAGAAATTGGGGATACTATTCAAGAGCTGTTAAGAGTAGGAATCCTTAGACCTGCTGTAAGTCCTTTCTTGTCTCCCGTGTTCCCAGTAAAGAAACCCGATGGGACATATAGAATGACTGTGGATTACAGAGGTCTAAACAAAGTGGCACCTCCATTGAAGTCAGCTGTACCAGATATGATCTCAATTGTTGAAAAAATTGCTAAAGAGGCAGGAGAATATCATGCTGTGATAGACTTGGCTAATGCTTTCTTTTCAATTTTGATAGACCCAGAGTGTCAGGACCAGTTTTCCTTTGTGTGGGATGGCCGCCAGTACACTTTCATTGTCCTTCCGTAAGGCTATCTTCAGTCTCCAACGATTTGTCTTGGACTGATTGCCCGAGATTTAAGTACGCTGAATTTGAAAGTCGCTGTGTTTCACTACATTGATGATATCATGAGCTCTGGAACAAAAGAAGATGTAACTGAAGCACTGCACCTGCTGATACAGCACATGGAGAACAGAGGGTGGGCTATCAACAGAGACAAAGTCCAAGGACCTGCTACAGAGGTTCCTAGGAATGATGTGGACTGGGCCGCAGAGGAAAATTCCAGAGACAGTTGTGCAAACTATCCAGGCGCTGTTGCCCCCTACTACCAAAAAGGAGGCACAGAAGTTCATAGGAGTTCATGGATTCTGGAGATCATTCATCCCACATCTTGGACTGAATCTAAGGTATATATACAATGTCACAAGGAAAAAGACTGAGTTCTCATGGGGTTCAGAGCAGCGGACCGCATTCCTTGCTGCTAAAGAAGCCATTTTGCAGCATCAGGGATTAGGACCCATGAGACAAGGAGTACCATTTCAGCTGGATGTAGTGGAGTGGGATGGTACCATATCTTGGAGTCTGTGGCAGCCAAATGAAAAGAAAGGACTGAGAGTGATACCCATTGGATTTTGGTCCAAACAACTGACAGGTGCACAGAAGAGATACACGCCCCTAGAGAAGTACCTGTTTGGGGCCTACATAGCACTTCAACATGTAGAGACAATAACAGGAAAGGACACAGTCACCATCCACACTGCATTGCCAATAGCAGGATGGTTGAGAGATAATGGACTGACCATTAGGGCAGCTGTAGCCCAGAACCAGACACTGATGAAATGGAAGTGGTACCTTCAAGAAAGAGGGGGCATTGCAGCTGGGGATGTCAGAGACATTTCAAAACAGTTGGCAGGGCTTGTTACTTATACCAGCACCCAGCCAGAAGAAATTCCTATGCTGCAGTCATCCCCCATTCAAGAGGCTCCGCCCTTTGAGTCTCTGTCAGAAGAGATGAAGGAGTCAGCATGGTTCACTGATGGCTCAGCCATAGTCAACTTGTCTGGGCGTAAATGGACAGCAGCAGCCTACAACCCAAGTACAGACAGACCTGCAGGAGACTGGAATTGTAGGGTCCAGTCAGTATGCAGAGTTGAAAGCTGTAGTGATGACTCTTCAGGAGGATCCTTCTTCCCATGTCACTATCTACACTGACAGCTGGGCGGTTTTTAAAGGACTGACAACTTGGATGTCCACGTGGAAGTCGAATGATTGGATGATTCATGGAAAGAGGGTGTGGGGAGGCAAGGAAGTCTTGGACTACATCTGGAAGGAAGCTTACTCCCGCACCATAAAAGTGGGACATGTTGACGCACATGTGCCCTTGGTCCCAGACTTTGAGAACTATAACAGAGTGGTAGATGAAATTGCCAAAGTGAAAGCAGTTGTGCCAATTGATCCTGTTTTGATGAACTTGGCCAACTGGGCCCACAAGCAATCTGGACATTTGGGGCAGAAAGCAACATATGAATGGGCACAGCAGAGAGGATTGCCTATATCCATGGACATGATAAAGACTGTAATAGGGAACCGTACAGTGTGTGGAGAAGTGCGACAATGGCCATTGCAAAAGTACTACACTGGGTTGATTAAAAGGGGAGAGAGGCCTGCAGAGATCTGGCAGATTGACTTCATCGGTCCCCTGCCCCGAGGAAACAACGGACTGAGATATTGTTGCACTGCAGTGGACACCTATTCAGGACTTTTGCTTGTTCATCCTTGCAAGCCGCAACATTTCAACTGCTCCAGAAACTTGTCGTTGCTTATGGTTGTCCAAAACAAGTCCAAAGTGATAACGGCTCACACTTCACCGGATCAACAGTACAGCAATGGGCAAAAGACTCTGGAGTGTACTGGTTGTGCCACATCCCATACCATCCACAGGCAGCTGGTTTGATTGAAAGATACGCAAGCTTACACCCACACATACACTAAGGGGGTGGGATCGGGTCCTCACACAGGCAGTCATGTTGTTAATTTCTAGGCCAATAGCCAAAAGCACACCATATGAGAGGATGGTAGGGGCTGAGGTGCAGATTACACAGCTGGAATGCAGAGTGCAGTATTTACATAAGGTTCCTGAAAGAACAGGGCTTAATGGGTACCATGTTACTGCTTCCCATGACATAGAAACCAAGAGTGATGCATGTGAAGATGAAGCCTATCTAGGAATGAGAGGGAATCTGGCAGGAAGGTTTGAAGTTATATTTGCATTGGCAGATGAGCTTCAGAATAGTGGTTGGGACTCTGATTGGTTAGTGGATACTTCTCAGTGATCTTCTGGGAAATATCAGTATATTTCCTCTCCTCCCTATTGATGTTCTTTGGGAGGGTCAGAAGTTAATACAGGCAGGTGGCAAAGTGTTGGTCAGAGATCCTGGCAAAAAGCTAGTTAGAGGAGAGATTGTAGCTGAAGGGCCGGGGTGTACTGTTTATGTATTATTAGAAGGAACAGATAATCCACTTTGTTTTCCACTCCACAGGCTGTCTCCGATTTGATACATGGGAAGACCAAGAAAAGTGGTTACATGATGGACCGAATGATGGAAGACCGCAAGAGCTGTGGAGAGCAAGGCTTTTGATGTATTACAAGCCTGGACTTGTTTCTAAAGAACTTTAGAATGGATGTTCTAATGAACTTTTAGCAAAAGACTGAAATACCTTCTCGGTGACAGAAATATGGGAGGAGGTTACATTCAAGAAAATTAATGTTTAGTTATTAGTCTATGTGGAGTCTGAGAGAAAAATCAAGGGCAGAATGTGTTGCGTTTGATATAAAATATATTTTATATGAACAAATGATTTATCTATCAGACTCGTTTTTAACAGATCAGGTTTGTTTGAGGATGCTTCTCAAATGAATGCCTTGGTAACACAGGCTGTCCTGAAACAATGGGACATTTGTCAGTTGATTGTTAAGGTTAATGAGTTTGTTACCATTGTTGTTTTACAGTTTGACAGTTGTCTCTATAGATACTGTAAACAATTATATATGTGTAATGGCAGAGTCTTGAGGTAGAATTTGGGAATACACAGGCATTTCGGTTACTACATCGTTAAGGTAACCATTGTAAACTAACTGAGCCATATAAATGTTGCCAGAGATAAGCTCAGAAGAGAAGAGCTGACTCTCACCATGGATTAACATCGAAGCACTCAACTGTAAAACTAAGGAAAGTGCCTGGTCTCCAGAAGAATCGTTGTCAATGGAGATCACAAACACAGTAACTGAAGCTAAGTAACATTTAAGTGTATTTCTACTGTTATAGACTATAGTTTGATTGTTTGCTAGGTTGTTAATTTGCTATAAAGATCTGTCAGTCTTGATTTGTATTCCTAATATTGTAATAGTTTTGTATGTACAGCATTTTTGTTCAGTAAAAACTCATTAATACACAAAACCGGTCTGAACTTCCTTGCTTATACCGCAAAGTAACCTTGCTATCTAGACGAAAGCGAAACAATTGGGGGCTCGTCCCGTGATTAAACAACTGAACATGGAAATGCAATTATATTAGTAAACACCTTTTCTCATCAGCAGTATATAGCAGTCTTGTGACTTCTATCAGTGTCCAGCTGAGCATTGATTAAAGCTTGTAGGAGGAGTTTTCATTCTCCTCTAACAGTCCTATGTAGCTGCATGACCCCTGTTCCTCTGTCAGGACAGTGCTGATTGTCCCTGTGCTGATCACATTAACCTTCCAAAAAAAAAAAAAATCTCTAGTAATACACACCAAACTGAACATGTGCAGAGTGCCTCCAAGGCTCTGTACTATTAGCAGATGGATTGGGGAAAGTAAAAGAAGGGGAGGATCAGAGAGGACAGAATCAAACAGCCTTTTTATACAATGTGCAGGATTAACCCCTTAGGTTCCACAGTGAGTATAACAAGCATGCTTTACTGCATATGCAGACTGATTTTACTGTTGTGGGCTTAGTAACACTTTAAAGTTCATTCCTTAATAGTGTTAGCCTTGCCCAGTCCTAAAGAAGTTTTTAGAAGGGGGAAGGACTTCTACTGTTTAAAGAATTTATCATCACTCAGATGTAAACCCTTTATCTGTCCTTATTAGATTAGCTACAATGACTAAGATTTCATATGTAGCCTGTAAGTAGAAGAGTGACAGCTGTTATTGGCACATTGATGCTACTTATCAGCAAATAAAATGGGTCCCTTTAAGAGCAGTAACTATTAGGCCTTATGCACACAGGACATTTTTGGATGTTTTTACAGCTGCAGTTTTCGGCTTCAGACTTTTTTTTCTACAGTCGATAAACTGCCCATCTTGCTATCCCTAGTCCTTCCCCACAGGCAAGCTGTGGGGAAGGGTTAGGGAGGGATTAGGACTGAAAGAAAGAGGGAAATACAGGGGACAAGAGGGTAGGGGGAATAGGGGATCGCAATAGTGGGGAGGGGAAGGGGTTAGAGGGGTTCAGGTGGGGGGGAGGGAGGAGGGGAAGATTGGGGGGAAGGGGGGATGAAGGGGTGTGCTGGCAGAGTGAAAAGGTAGGGTAAAGAAAGCATGTCATCCAAGGATTCCAGACTTTCTCAAATTTTGGCACTTTATCCAATAGTGTTGCCTCTATCTTACGATATGCATTTTTACAAATGCATACTGCATTTTTAAGTGCACCAGTTTGAAAGGACCCTTATTCGCCATAGGTTTTTGTTTTTAGGTCTTAGTATACATAACGTACTTGGCAACATTCACCTGGAATTTTCTTTTGTAATAACTTCTTTATAATTAACTCTAGTGGATTCCTTATTTCTAATGTGTGTCTGGCACATACCCCAAGTATTTAAGTCACCAAAATCTATTGTCTATGGTGTCATGAGATATTTTAGGGCAGATGTTGATTGCCCGGCAACATCACAGGAATCCACTGTCTTCTTGTTCCATAATCCAGTCACCTTGGCAGAAATGTGTTACTGGTTAAAATTATATGGATGAAGGTAGGACTTGTTGTTAAGTAGCCAGTCTAAAGATGATAAAACAGCATTATATGTGTTTAGTGAAGGTGGTTCCAGTTTGTTGTAGATGTAGATTTACCTTACAGTCCTGAAAATAATGTTCCTTCTCTTTTGAGTGGTTGTAGACCCTAACATATATCCAGCGAGGTGACTAGCCTCAGATTCAGAATACTTTATTAATTCCAAAGGGAAGACATGATAACAACAATACAATTACCAATAACAGGAATTAATACCAAATAATACTAAATGAATACTATACTGTAATAAACCATGCCATCATATTAAAATACTACATAGAATAAATAACTCAGATTGAAAAATAACAAAAAATCAAATTAGCAAAATGCCAATATTACATCACTTTCTCTAACACTACCTTAAAATAATTACACATAGTTAACCTATGTAGCATTACCCCTGTAGGGACTGCTGGAAGATGACTGCCCACACAGGTTGCCCTGACCTTGCAAGCCTCATGATACCTATGACATCCTGGGTTCCGACATAATTCAAAGAGAGAATACAAATGCAAAAGACACCAAAGAAATAACAGAGATTGCAAATGGATATACTACTGGATATTTTTGGGTTAACAAAGGAAAGAAAAATGCAAAATGTGGGTATTCCCCAAATTGCAACTTTAGCATATACAGAATTACAGAGATATGCAATGAAATGGTAATAACAGTGAGGGTGGTGGTAAAAGCCAATAAATTTTAAGGGAACCTATGACTCCAGGTACAAGAGGGGGGAGAAAAGACTTCTTGTCAGTCAGCCCTGATGCCACAGGTGAAAAGAAACAACAAAACACAGTAAGAAAACCTGAGTGAGACCCACTTTAAGTTAAGTAGGTGCTGTAGGTTGATTCCTTTGCATGGAGGAGCCTTTGAAGTAAAGGCGTCTGAAATCTTCAGCTAGCTATGAAGGGGTCCTTAGGTGTTGCTGTGCACTGGCGACCAGAAAAGGTAAATAGAATAAGCAAGGTGTTTCCCAGCAATAGGCTTGTGATGTATAAAAGGGTGGAGTAAAGGTGTCTGCATGCAGTGTCTATGAATGTAATATTAAGGGTGGGCTTCTGCCCACTCAACAATGCTGGAGATACCAAGGCTTGTGGAGATAGGATGTCCCAGAACAGGCTCTTGAAGGATCCGCAGTCAGATGAAGGATTCCTGACTGGCAACCTAACGACTCATGGATTCAGCGGCATCTGCATGTGCATAGGTAAAAGTGGCCCCAAATAGCTGCACTGCCAATGGCTGAGGAACTGCCTCCAGACATAAGGCTCACTCACAGAAAAGCCCTCCACGCTGTCCAGGCCACAGTGCTCATTTACACTGGCCAGGGGAGCATGGCCTCTCACTCCTGCAGCTGTAGATCCCGTGTCCCAATAGAGCAAGCCCCTCCCGGGACAGTTCTATTTATCTGCTCACCCAGAATCCTTTTCCCTTCAGCCAGCTGGAACTTGTAGTTTGTAGTTTGTAGACTCCAACTCCAAACCAGCAACACCACTAGCCTTGCTAATCAGTTTATTGAGTCTGTTGGTGTTGGCCACCCTAATGCTCCGTACACACGGTATGATTGTCTTACAACAATGGTCGTACAACAGCTTGTTGTATGATAATCTGACTGTTACTACATGCGATTACAACAGCCGAAGTTCGACAATCGTACAACAGAAGTTGGCTGAGAAAACTAGAAAACTTGTGTTGGCCAACAAGGCGTCGTACGACTTTTGACTTGTGTGTACAGAAGTTGGCCCAACAAAAGTCGAAGGTGCAAACACGCATGCTCTGAATCCAGGAAGTGCTCGGTCATGTAAACCTGTGTTCCTAATTCACAAATCACATTCACTTGAACTTCCTCGTTATACGCTCGTAACACATCACTACGTTCGCCATTGTTGGCCGATTACTTGACTCATGTCAGTGCTCTAGACACAACCGCCAACAGCCGATTTAGGTAATAGTTAAACGTGCGATCGTACAACAGTCACACCGTGTTTACGAGGCATTAGTCTGCTTCCCCAGCATGAAACCACATACATGAGAGCACTGGCCACCACAGACTCGTAAAACATCTTCAGCATCATCCGGCAGATGTTAAAAGACATCAGCCTACTAAAAAATAGAGGCATTTTGGCCCTTCCTATAGAGCACTGTTCTTGCTCCAGTTCAGATTATTATCTATGTGCACCCCCAGGTACTTGTAATTCTCTACTACATCCACATCCACAACTCGGATGGAGACAGGAGTTTCCCGTGCCTTCCTACTTCTAAAAATCCACAACCAACTCTTTTGTCTTTGTCACAGATAGATAGAGATGATTTGTGATTATCCTCACACTATGTGACAAAGTTCTCCCCCACAGTCCTAGACGCAGTCTCTTCCCCATCTATGATACATCCCACTACCACAGAGTCATCAGAAAACTTCTGAAGATGCCAAGACATGTCTGGTTGCTGAAATTAGTGGTAAAGACAGTAAAGAGAAAGGGATAGAGAACTGTACCCCGTGGAATGCACATAATATGGTCTTCTAGTCAGGTGGTCTACAATCCATGACATAGGGGAGACATCAACTTGTATTGCTGCTTCTCTCCCAGCCTTGATAGTATCAAAAGCACTGGAGAACTCAAAAAACATGACCCTCACAGTGCTTGCTGTGTGCATACATGCTATGTGGCATTAAGATGTTAGCATCCTCAACTCAAACTGGAAAGTGTCTAAATATTTAGCTGATGTAAAGCAAGTCTCTCCAAGGTTTTCATGATGTTGGAGGTAAAAGCCACTGGTCTGTAATCCTTGGAGTCACAATGTGATGAAACAAATCCTCCTACATATGTTGCACCTGTTTATCTGTAGTCTTCTATTTTCTTCAAAGTCCACAATTTATAAAACGTATCCACTTATAAGTGACTTATTGTATGTCACGTTGACTTTCATATATTCACTTTCCCCCGATACTTCGTTTCTCATTTATGTGTTGTTGCTTTTTTCTAACCTTTTTTCTAATGTTGTTGTTTATTTTGCAAATGGTTGATATATGTATTATTACTATTAAACAAACTAAAGAAGTTGACTACAACATTAGCCATGAGGGCTTGGAGTATTTTGACCCCCAGTGGGTGATTCCCAGATATGGGAATGTCGTGTGAACCGTTTACTAGTGGGGACAACATTGGTATCCCCTTCCCCTTTTTTCTTTCTTTTTTTCTCCCTTTTTTTTTTGCAGCTTTGGAATATGTGGACTGTGACCTTTGCCCTATATGTACAGCTGGTTCAGGTGGAGTGTATGAGTGCATTTAGTGACTGTTTGTTTGGGTATGGAGAGGTGGTGTGTGTGTCTCGGGTGTGTATGTGGGGTCTACTTGGCTTGTGAACATGGTTCTGTGTGGATCCTGCTCCCCTTCCCTTTCTCCCCATGGTGTGGTTGTTGTGATGTGTGGTATTTTGGGTGAATGGCAAGATGGATGCATTGGTTAATGTGTTTGGGCCTCAGGTTGTGGTCCTTGGTGGAGCGTGGCCATTGCATCTTTTGTAGCCTCCTCCTGCTTGGCAGGGGGAGGTGGTTGCATGCTGATGTGTGCTACAGTGTAAAGTAGTGCGTGTACAGCTTGTATAACAGTGTACATTTTCTGTCCCCTCAAAATAACTCAACACACATCCATTAATGTCTAAACTGCTGCCAACAAAAGTGAATACACCTGTAAGCGAAAATGTCCAAATTGGTCCCAATCAGCCATTTTCCCTCCCCGGTGTAATGTGACTCATTAGTGTTACAAGGTCTCAGGTGTGAATGGAGAGCAAGTGTGTTCAATTTGGTGTTATCACTCTCACTCTCTCATACTGGACACTGGAAGTTCAACATGACACCTCATGGCAAAGAACTCTGAGGATCTGAACAAAAAATTGTTGCTCTACATAAAGATGGCCTAGGCTATAAGAAAATTGCCAAGACCCTGAAACTGAGCTGCAGCACAGTGGCCAAGACCATACAGTGGTCTAACAGAACAGGTTCCACTCAGAACAGGCCTCAACATGGTCGACTAAAGAAGTGAATACATGTGCTCAGCGTCATATCCAGAGGTTGTCTTTGGGAAATAGACGTGTGAGTGCTGCCAGCATTGCTGCAGAGGTTGAAGGGGTGGGGGGTCAGCCTGTCAATGCTCAGACCATACACTGCACACTGCATCAAATTGGTCTGCATGGCTGTTGTCCCAGAAGGAAGCCTCTTCTAAAGATGACTGCAAATAGTTTGCCGAAGACAAGCAGACTAAGGACATGGATTACTGGAACCGTGTCCTGTGGTCTAATGAGACCAAGATAAATGTATTTGGTTCAGATGGTGTGAAGCGTATGTGGCAGCAACCAGGTGAGGAGTACAAAGACAAGTGTGTTTTGCCTACAGTCAAGCATGGTGGTGGGAGTTTCATGGTCTGGGGCTGCTTGAATGCTGCCAACATTGGGGAGCCATAGTTCATTAAGGGAACCATGAATGCCAACATGTACTGTGACATACTGAAGCAGAGCATGATCCCCTCCCTTCAGAGACTGAGCCGCAGGTCAGTATTCCAACATGACAACGACCCCAACACACCTCCAAGACGATCACTGCCTTGCTAAAGAAGCTGAGGGTAAAGGTGATGGACTGGCTAAGCATGTCTCCAGACCTAAACCCTATTGAGCATCTGTGGGGCATCCTCAAACAGAAGGTGGAGGAGTGCAAGGTCTCTAACATCCCCCAGCTCCATGATGTTGTCATGAAAGAGAGGAAGAGGACTTCAGTGACAACTTGTGAAGCTTTGATGAACTCCATGCCCAAGTGGGTTAAGGCAGTGCTGGAAAATAATGGTGGCCACACAAAATATTGACAATTTTGGCTCAATTTGGACATTTTCACTTAGGGGTGTACTCACTTTTGTTACCAGTGATTTAGACATTAATGGCTGGTTGTTGATTTATTTTGAGGGGACAGCAAATTTACACTGTTATACAAGCTGTACACTCACTACTTTATATTGTAGCAAAGTGTCATTTCTTCAATGTTGTCACATGAAAATATATAAAATATTTACAAAAATGTGGGGGTGTCCTCACTTTTGTGAAATACTGTATATGGGCATAGATGGTGGTGATTTATTTCCTAAGTATGACCACTTACTTCTACCACCCCTATTGTAACATTTTGGTGGCTGTACTCACCTCCTTTTTCTCACAGGAAGACACCTTCATCTATAATAGATAATAGACACTGATCCAAATATATTATATTGTTTATTAGGTGTAAGCTTTGTCCGAGGGTGATCCCTACTCTAGATGCACTGTTTCCAATGCATACTCCTCCCAGAACACTTGTTCATGACCTTTCTTCTCACAAAGCTGTTGACCAGGCACTCCATGTTTTTCATTTCGGCTTAGGTATGAGTGAGTACTCAGTTATTAAAGAATATTGTCCCTTATTTGTTTTTGGGATATGTATAATCCTCAATGAGAAATGTAATTTTGATGTATGTGTTTATATACAAGTATTTGGAATCACATATTAATTATAACACATCTCCCAGTACCAATAGGATGCCCTGAAGAAGCCTTTGGTGAAATGAATAGTGATCTATATTGGTGACGGTACACTGACTCCTCCGTTTGGCCCTGCACATGGAAGATTATTATGTATCCATTTTCTGTACAGCTATACATCTAGCCATCTGGCACATGGGAGAATGTTTTATCAGTTTGCTATGTATATATATTTTTGATGTTTTTATGATATTTTAATCATGTTGTTATAATACATTTTGAATTTTATACCAATATGAGTACTCTTTCTTCCTACTTGGGATTATAATTGGCAACCAGTAAAGTCCTACAAAATTTCTGCTTTTTTCATTTATAAAACTTGTCTGAGATGTTGGAAAACAGGGGGTGGACTGTAAATTTCAGGTCAGTACCGAACTTTGAGTTGTCCGGGACCCGGACTTTTCAAAAAAAGTCCGGGTTCGGGTCCGGGGTTCTGGTATTTTATTCCACGTGTTGAACAGCTGCCAAGGGCAGCCAATCAACAAGTGTTTCACTGGTTTTCCCTGAGAAACAATCATAGCCATGCCTACTAATGGCATGGCTGTAATTGGCCAGTGCACCATGTGACCCAGCCTCTATATGGGGCTGGAGTAACCGTGCTGCATGTCATATGCTCTTAGGATAGTTTAGGGAGAGGATGCTGCTGGCTCTGTGAGGGACAGATTGCAGAACATCTCATGCTGTATTACTGAACGATCTGATTGTGGGTTAGGGAGAGATACTAGTACTGGTGCTTTGGGGGGACAGATTGCACACCTCATCCTGCTGCACAGAACGATCTGACTGGACTAGGTAGAGTCTGTTGCTTTAAGGGAAAGATTATTCTTCTAAAATCATCATCAAGTTGTACAGGGAAAGGTTCCCGCTGTTGCTTTAAGGGAAAGATTATTCTTCTAAAATCATCTCCAACTTGTACAGGGAAAGGTTCCAGCTGTTGCTTTAAGGGAAAGATTATTGTTCTAAAATCATCTGCAAGCTCCATTCACTAAGTGTATTGTAGCCACATAGAGCCATATTAGTGTTCTAAAATCATGTCCAAGCTCCATTCTCTAAGTGTATTCTAGCCGCATAGAGCCATATTAGTGTTATAAAATCATGTCCAAGCTCCATTCCCTAAGTGTATTGTAGCCGCATAGAGCCTTATTAATGTTATAAAATCAATGATTTTATAACACTAATAAGGCTCTATGCGGCTACAATACACTTAGTGATAGTGAATGGAGCTTGGACATGATTTTATAACACTAATAAGGCTCTATGCGGCTACAATACACTTAGTGAATGGAGCTTGGACATGATTTTCACCGCCTCCTCAACTTCTAACTCCACACCCACCTCCATTTTTGATTTTTTTATGTGATTTTAGTTGAAAATTTATTTTAAGTTATTCCCCTATGCCCATTTTGTTGTAGGGCACTTGTCCAACTCTTACTCCCATTTTCCTTCCTTTTGCAGACCTCTAGGACTTGCCAGGACTTTGTTACAGCCATTTTTGTGCCTAAAAGTTCGGGTCCCCATTGATTTCAATGGGGTTCGGGGTCTGGGTCAAAGTTCGGGTCAAGTCCGGACCCGAACCCGGACTTTGCCCTAAAGTTCGGCCGAACCTGCAGAACTCGGACTTCCAGAGGTTCTATCAACTCTAGTGGAGAGCTGAAGTTATGCTCTGCAGAGCTAAGTGAGATCTCTGAGAGCTGATTGGAGGGAAGGGACACATCCCCTTCACACAGCACAATCACAGGCTGTGTGCTAAAGGTCCCTCCTCAACCCCTTTTTTCTTTTGGTGTCAGGAAAACTTATCAGAAGTGATTCATGCTGATAGCACAGGAACCAAGCAGCAGACAGAGATGACGACTTGGAAGTTACCAAGAAAGCACAGACAGCCTTTAAAACTTTGTAGTGTTTCCCCACCCTACCAAAAATATGTTTTTTTTGTTTTTTTGTCCCCATCACGCTAGCTGGTTAAATATATTGTTTTAAAATGGGTTGGATACATTTTTAACTACTTCAGCCCCAGACGGATTTACTCACTCCCTGACCAGAGTACTTTTTGCGATAGGGCACTGCGTCGCTTTTTCCGAAAATTTTTTTTATTATTTTTCCCATATATGTTACAAGAAACACAAAATGATAACAATTTAACCATTGTGTATATATGTATAGAAAACCGAACAATCACAAAGAGACTAGTTAAAGCAGATATCAACAGTTACAACCATTTGGAGCAATATACTATATGTTTACACCCCTTGAAGTACTGTCCAGGGTTTCCAAACAGTAGTACATTTGTCGTATGTGTCATTTTGTAGGGCTGAACAAATTTCTAGTTCTTTGACTAGGTTCAATTGAAGCTTTACATCAGAAATATTTGGTACTAATGAGCATCGCCATTTGCGCATTATAAGCAACCTGGCAGCAAACAGTATATGCATTACCATAGTTCTGAGGTCGTGTGGAAATGTTTCTATGCCAATACTCAGGATGGCCAATGGTGGAGATGGTTTGTGTATTATTCCTGTGACGTCAGAGGTCAGAGAGAATACTTCCAGAAGGGAAATATGTGTGGACATTTCCAAAGAATATGGAGTATTGATCCTGACTGTGATCAACCTCTCCAACATTGGTCATCATCTAAGTTTGTAAATTTGCACAGTTGTACAGGTGTGAGGTACCATCTATGATGGATTTTCTGTGAAAATTCCCAGTAATTAATACATTTTGAAGTAGTTTGGTTATATCGGATGGCCTTTTGCCATTGTTGATTTGTGAAAGTGTTTTGGAGGTCTCTTTCCCACCTTTTAGGCACTGCATCACTTTAACTTACAAGTGCGCAGTTGTGCAACGCTGTACCCAAGCAAAATGTATGTCTTTTTTCCCCACAAATAGAGCTTTCTTTTGGTGGTATTTGATCACCTCTGCAAAAAAAGAGCGACAATTTTTAATAAAAAAAACTTTTTTTTACTTTTTGCTATAATAAATATCCCAAAAAATATATTAAAAAAAACAAATTTCTTCCTCAGTTTAGGCCAATATGTATTCTTCTACATATTTTTGGCAAAAAATAGCAATAAGCGTATATTGATTGGTTTGAGCAAAAGTTATAGCGTCTACAAAATAGGGGATATATTTATGGCATTTTACGACATTTTTGTTATAATTTTTTTTTTACTAGTAATGGCGGTGATCAGCATTTTTTAGTGGGACTGCAACATTGTGGTAGACATATCGGACACTTTTGACACTGTTTTGGGACCACTGACATTTTTATAAAAATACACTGATTACTTTATAAATGTCACTGGCCGGGAAGGGGTTAACACCAGGGGCGATCAAAGGGTTAAATGTGTTTCCTGGGAGGTGTTTCTAACTGTGGAGGGAGTGTGTTGACTGGGGGTAGAGAGAGAAAGCTGTTCCCAATTACTGGGAACAGCAGATCTCTCTCTACCTCCCTGAAAGTACAGGGATTTGTTTGTTTACACTAACAGATACCCGTTCTGCCACTCTTTCCCGCAATCACAAAACAGCTTCCCTGCCGTGCAGCGGGCATGTGCACACGCCTGCTATATCTATTTTAAGGGCCGACGTGCCAGTACGCAGTTTTTGCGGGAATGGGCCGAACTGCTGCCATATAATGACAGCGGCTGGTCGGCAAGTGCATGTAAACCAGATTCATGAAATTTGAGCTGGGCAAATAGAAATGCAGATATTTCTTATCTCTCTTCAAAGCCCTGTGTCTCCTAGCTCTGTCCTGCTTAGTTCCTCTGTTATCAGCCTGACAAGTTTCCGTCACATTATGATAACAGCAGCCGGAGTTTTGTGTTGGGGAGGTTGCTATAAATAGATTAGCACTGTGCTGAACAAAACAAGGAATAGAGCTGAGAGTCTCTACTTAAGAGTAGAAGGGTGTGTGCCTTTTCTCCAATCAGCTGTCTTGGCTTGTGTGCTTTGGCTTCTTTGCAGTCTTAAACAGGAAGAGAAAAAATGAAGACAGAAGATATACATGCAAAACGTATATAGGGAGGTTTGCTTCATCTCTGTGTATCATCTGAGGCTGTTCACTTCACTGGGCATATGTGAGGGTTTACATCCACTTTAAAATCTCAAAATATAAATGGCTACTGTTATTTACAGTTAACACATTGTAGAATGTTTATTTTACATTTGAATTGAAATCTGATTTAATTTGTGATTTAACTGCTTGTCGAACGCCTGCCATGGATTGACGGCAGCAGGTTGACACTGCTGCATGAATCACCGGAGCTGTACAGGGACTCGCTCAGCTGCAGTTGCGGGCAGGAGCGCGCCAGAGGCGGCAGTGCAGATTACGTGAGCATGCCTGCGGGTCGGCAGACTCGGTGTCCACCGGTGACCCGCGATCGCCTGTTACTGGGATCTGCCAGTGTAAACACAGCGGATCTCCATTCTGTAAGGGGACAGATGACAGATCCACTGTTCCCAATAATCTGGAACAGATCTGTCATGCCCCGGTCAGCCCAGCCCCCACACAGTTAGAACACAGTGAGGGAACACACTTAACCCTTTGATCTCCCCCTACATTTTAACCCCTTCCCTCCTATTCTGTCCAGCACGCAGGCTTGAAGTGTGATATCTATGACAGAAGAGGTAATTTTACCCTGGCCCGTTCAGAAGAGTATGTTTGTTTTCTCACAGAACTATTTAATGCAGCGTTAAAGCAGAAAAAAGACAATAGTTCTCACAGCGTAAGAAGCAGTGTGGTGAGTACAGGAGAAGTTACACAAAATGGCCCCTAACAAGGAGAAAGTAGGAGGGGTTACAGCATGACAAGGAGGGAGGGAAAGAGGAAACAACATTTAAAGCGGCAACTACGAATATACAAAAGTGGGTCCAGTCATGGGACATGACACTGTCACTGACATTTATACAGTAATCAGTGGCTATTTTTAGCTCTGATTGCTGTATAAATGTCATTGGTCCCATAAAAGTGTCAAAAGTGTCCGCGGCAATATTGCAGTCTCAATAAAAATCACAGATCGCTGCCATTACTAGTAAAAAATAATAATAATAATAAAAATGACATAAATCTATTCCCATAGTTTGTAGACATGATAACTTTTGTGCAACCTAATCAATATATGCCTATTGTGATTTTTTTTACAATTTTTTTGGATATTTATTATAGCAAAAAGTAAAAAATATTGTTTTTTTTTTTTTTCAAAATTGCCACTCTTTGTTTGTTTATAGCACAAAAAATAAAAACCACAGAGGTGATCAAATACCACCAAGAGAAAGCTCTATTTGTGGGGAAAAAAGGACATCAATTTAGTTTGGGTGCAACGTCACACGACCGCACAATTGTCAATTAAAGCAATACAGTGCTGAATCGCAAAAAGTGCTCTGGTCAGGAAGGGGGTAAATCCTTCTAAGGCTGAAGTGGTTGAAGATATACCAATCCAATTTAAATGGGAACCCACAATCCTGCATGCTATGCAAGGTCTGTACTTTTTGAATTTTCTTTCTTGCAGCTGTTGGGCTAACAATATATGTGAGTTACATAGAGGAGGGACACAGGACCCTCTTCTGCTGGAAAATATAGCTAAGTCATCTCTCTTGAATTAATACAGGAGTTGAGCATGTTAACACAATAAATTGTGTGAATATTCACTTCAATTATTCAAACATACAGATGAAAATATTAAACTGGGATTTTCTTTTCACATGACTATGTAGCCAATGGCCCCCTTAGGGGTGGCTGAGTGTTGTGGTTCACCTGATCCCGCTGCCCTCAATCACACGTTTCTGCACATCCAGAGTCACAGAACAGGCTGGTACTTTGTTTTGTTTTTGTTTATTAGGGGAATTGAACTTGGATGGGGTAGGGATGATTATGGGATGCCCAGAAATTGAACAGTTCTGTACATGTGACATCTTCAATCTTCCTCCAGCACATCACTTGCTGACCGTTACACTCCTTGCACTTCTCTTCTGCACAACACTTGCTTCTCCTGTTCCTCTCTCCTGCACATTACTTCCAGGCCCACAAGGAAATTTACTAGGCCTGCTCTGTTCCTCCAGCCTGTCTAGCACATTTTGAGGCCTGCCATGCTGTACGCAGGGCCTCTGAACCCCCCATTACAGGTAGGAACAGTTGGTCCTCTAGTGTGTAGGTACACTGATGTGCTAGCCGGCCTGATGGACTACTACTCCCAGCCCATCCTCTTGCCCCAGGCCCTGTGAGCCGATCCAGCTGCGTTGGCCTTCTCCACTACCACAGCAACATAGGGTACCCATACTGGCTTCTGCATCCTTCCCAGACTGTCTTTCACCCCAATCTGCTCCAGAATGCCTCTAACAATATCCCAGGGTATGTTGCTCACGAGATCCTGAAACCTGAAGTTCCACATTGAAGATCGCTGCCAGATAGTGGTCTCTCCTGCTGTCCTTTCCACTCTGCCTTGTGCCTGCATCCAAGATCTCTCACCCCCCCAGACCGGGAGCTTCCCTGGCCGTGACAGTCCACACTACTCCATCTCCAGACTTCCACCCAAACTTCTCCTCCCAGATAGGGCTGACCCTGGTTATTTAAGGAGGCCTGACCCCTGCACACCCAAATTGGGGATTGGTCAGGGCTCCTTAGAACCCCCCAGATGGCTACACCTCCCCTTCCAGCTCTCTGTCCAGAAAACACCTGAACCTTCTTGAAAGAAGTGGGAGGTCCTGATGACACCATTCTGTGAATCACTCAATCCTACCTGAGCCACTCCCAGCCCAGAATCTAAACAATCAGGCCTGCACTCAGTCAGGCCTGACTAAATTTGACCTTACCTACCAAAAAAACTCTCACTACACCTACCGAGCGTGGAGGGCACTACAACTAGATAATAAAAGTATAGCTTCACATGATTTATTCACTATACCCTGTGAGCAGACACTGCTGTGTCTCACATTTCAAAGAGCCTGCCTTTAGACTATATAGATGCTGTGAGAAGGAGTTTCAGGAGACAAGTCAGTACAGGAATCACAGCTTGCAGGCAGCAAGGTACTATGGGATATGTAATCCTTATAAATTATGAATAAACAGCTAAGAAGCTGTAAAGCATGCAAGGAATCCAGGAGGTTCTGGAAAAAGATGGCCAGCAGACAGGCAGAACTCACAACATGAAAGGAGATGTTTCAAGTAAGCTAGTAAGCTTGTATTGGATTGTCAAAATATAATAAGGCGGGTACCAAAATGTTTATGAGTCACCACCATGTCTTCCACCAGAGTAAAGCAGTGCTCATTCAGGCCTAACACTAGCCATACTCATAGTCCACAGCCCTATAAGTAGTCTTCTCCATCTGTACACCTGCACATATAGTGTGTCAAAGACAAAGTGTGCCCGATGCACACACTCACCATACCCCTGGTGACTCTTGTTAGCATGGCTCCTCTGGCTGGGAATACTCACTGCACCAGGGCACCAGGTGTCTTGCATGTAGTTCCAGGATAGGGCTGCAACTGCCCTATCCACCCCCATCCCGGCGTAGGCCAACCAGGTTTGCACATAGTGGTACACCAGGACCCTTCTTCTCAATGTGGGTACTTCATGAAATATACAGTCTAGCATAAGCTTAACAGTTTACTATCCCACTTCACTGCAGCAAGCTTCAGACACAGGAAACAGCCATAGTCTCAGTCCAATACAATTTTATTTGCACAGTTCTTGGCACAAGTCCATTAAATCAACATCCTCTCGGGTAATCATTTAGCAGTTCTATCTCAGTTGGCTGTGTACCTTGATGTGCCCAATATTAAGGGGTGCTCTTTCTTTAAGTTGTAAAGAATAATGGCTTTTCTCCTAAAGTCTGGTACACACTTTTTTTCGTGCAACCCCGAGAGGTTAGTCCAATGATATCCCCAGCTGAGCTGTTGTGTTCTGACAAGGG
This sequence comes from Glandirana rugosa, assembly GCA_018402905.1. Taxonomy (NCBI): domain Eukaryota; kingdom Metazoa; phylum Chordata; class Amphibia; order Anura; family Ranidae; genus Glandirana; species Glandirana rugosa. The sequence continues at coordinate 110,907 of BLSH010256108.1, forward strand.
GACGCGCCCGCCAGGACACTCTGATCAGTGCTCTCTGCAATTGGCTGAGAGCACTGATCGGGAGTCAGTCGGCATCTGGTTTTCCAGCATGCTTGTCCAAACAGCCGACTTCTGTCAGACAGACCGACATACACACAGACACAGGCAGAATGTCAGCTGATATTTTTTGTACCGGAAAATGCCTCCTGTCCGTGTGTACAGGGCTTAAATCATGGATCTCCTTCCTGGCACTGATCTTCCCATCAGTAAGTTTCTCCCTCTCCTAACCTTTGACCAAGCTTTTATAGGATCCTGCCAGTAAGGAAATTAATTATTTATTCTGCCTGGAAAATTTTTAAACAAGCCAAAGAAGAAAAAAAAATGCCTGAGCGACTTTAATGACACCCATCAGGAACCTGTAAATATCTTTAAATAAACAATTATATAAAAGCATATATGTGAGCACAATATATTTAACATAAAAAAGACACAGCAACACTTTCCACACTTTACAAAGACAGGTTATTGAAAGCATTGAAAATTGCATGAAAGCCTGGGTCTACACGTTTCACAAATAGCCCCACTTCTTCAGGACCTTGGATGCTTTGAAGTCAAGCATGATGAATATATTTCAATGTATTGCATAACAGTGAGTGTTACTTCAGATATGCAACTGATAGTATATCAATACACAGAATCACAGTTGTAGTTCCCTACATTCTGTAAATCTACAAAGTCTGATTTTATTAGAAGGAGCAACTCTTTTAAAAGGGCGACAAAGTGATCCCTGCCTACATATGTAATGTCATTACAATGCTGTTAAAAAATGAAAGTGTGTGCGGTGACCAGATCTCATTTAATTGTCAATTATACAGTACATTCCATAAAAATAATGAAAAATATATACTGTATATATAAAATATATTTTTATAAAGATGCAAAAAATGATAAAATAAAACTGACCAAAAACAATTTGCTTTTGTTTTTAATAGTAAGTAACTTTGGGTGTGGTAAATGTGCTTCAAAATATCCAATGCAGTATAACCGTCAGTACCAAATATATACATAGGTAAAGAATATTTACTGATGCAATTGTTTGGTGCTAAAAAAATGATCTGATTTGACAATAATGCAAACAAGCATATTAATTGTTTCATCTGTGATTCTGTAAAGCGAACATGTACAATTAGTGACAAGTAAGGGCCAAGGTTGAGAAACACTGCTCTACCCACTGTCATACTTTTATAAAGGCCCATCATATATTTATGACATACAGCCTGACAGTCTTATGATGTAGAGTCTATCATATTTTTATAATGTGTAGGCTGTCACATTTTAACAACGTGCAGTCAGTAAGACATCTACAGTATGATATAGCCTCTATCATAGTTTTATGATGCACAGATAGCTGCAAAATTCTATTTTACAGCCTTGCACATACAAAACTTACAGTTGTGATTAGCCGATGGCACCCAGGTATAAAGTACAGAAATCAGTGGAAACTGTTACAGGTGTATATTGAATATACAGTGTATATATATATATATATATATATATACACACACACAGTATCTCACAAAAGTGAGTACATCCCTCACATTTTTGTAAATATTTTAATTATATCTTTTCATGTGACAACACTGAAGAAATTACACTTTTCTACAATGTAAAGTAGTGAGTGTATAACAGTATAATTAGCTGTCCCCTCAAAATAACAACACACATCCACTAATGTCTAAACCGCAGGCAACAAGAGTAAGTACAACTCTAAGTGAAATGTCCAAATTGGGCCCAAAGTGTCAATATTTTGTGTGTCCACCATTATTTTCCAGCACTGCCTTAACCCTCTTGGGCATGGAGTTCACCAGAGCTTCACAGGTTTCCACTGGAGTCCTGGTGGATGTTAGAGACCTTGCGCTCCTCCACCTTCCATTTGAGCATGCTCCATAGATGCTCAATAGGGTTTAGGTCTGGAGACATGCTTGGCCAGTCCATCACCTTCACCCTCAGCTTCTTTAGCAAAGCAGTGGTCATCTTGGAGGTGTGTTTGAGGTTATTATTATGTTGTAATACTGCCCTGCGGCCCAGTCTCCGAAGAGAGGGGATCCTGCTCTGCTTCAGTGTGTCACAGTACATGTTGGTATTCATGGTTCCCTCAATGAACTGTTGCTTCCCAGTGCTGGCAGCACTCATGCAGCCTTAGACCATGACACTCCCACCACCATGCTTGACTGTAGGCAAGACATACTTGTCTTTGTACTCCTCACCTGGTTGCCGCCACACATGCTTGACACCATCTGAACCAAATAAGTTTATCTTGGTCTCCTCAGACCACAGGTCATGGTTCCAGTAATCCATGTCCTTAGTCTGCTTGTCTTCAGCAAACTGTTTGCCGGGTTTCTTGTGCATCATCTTTAGAAGAGGCTTCCTTCTGGGATGACAGCCATGCAGAACAACTTGATGCATTGTGTAGCGAATGGTCTGAACACTGACAGGCTGACCCCCCCACCCCTTCAACCTCTGCAGCAATGCTGGCAGCACTTATATGTCTATTTCCCAAAGACAACCTCTGGATATGACGCTGAGCACGTGCACTCAACATCTTTGGTTGACCATGGCGAGGCCTGTTCTGAGTGCTACAGCTCAGTTTCAGGGTCTTGGCAATCTTCTTATAACATAGGCCATTTTTATGTAGAGCAACAGTTCTTTTTTCAGATCCTCAGGGTGTTCTTTGCCATGAGGTGCCATGTTGAACTTTCAGTGACCAGTACAAGAGAGTGAGAGCGATAACACCACATTTACCACAGTACCACCTCACATTTCTGTAAATATTTTATTATATCTTTTCATGTAACAACACTGAAGAAATTACACTTTGCTACAATGCAAAGTAGTGAGTGCACAGCCTGTATAACTGTGTAAATTTGCTGTCCCCTCAAAATAAACCAACACACAGCCATTAATGTCTAAACTGCTGGCAACAAAAGTGAGTACACCCCTAAGTGAAAATGACCAAATTGGGCCCACTTAACCATTTTCCCTCCCCGGAGTCATGTGATTTGTTAGTGTTACAAGGTCTCAGGTGTGAATGGGGAGCAGGTGTGTTACATTTTTTGTTATCACTCTCACTCTTTCATACTGGTCACTGGAAGTTCAACATGGCACCTCATGGCAAAGAACTCTCTGAGGATCTGAAAAAAAGAATTGTTGCTCTACATAAAGATGGCCTAAGCTATAAGAAGATTGCCAAGACCCTGAAACTGAGCTGCAGCACGGTGGCCAATACCATACAGCAGTTTAACAGGACAGGTTCCACTCAGATCGCTTTGGTCGACCAAAGAAGTTGAGTGCACATGCTCAGCTTCATATCCAGAGGTTGTCTTTGGGAAATAGACTTGAGTGCTGCCAGCATTGCTGCAGAGGTTGAAGAGGTAAACTGCTGTGGTGGTGTGGTGGTGATCAGGGACAATATGACGGGTGCAGCGGTGATTAGGGACAATATGACTGGTGGTGTGGAAGTGATCGGGGACAATATATGCAGTGGTGATTAGGGACACTGAGTAATAACAGGATGAAAAGAAAATGTTTACAATTTTATTTACATTTTTTTTTTCATTTTTTTATTTATTTATTTTACCTATTGTTACCAGATCAGTTCAGTGTCACCACAAGGGGGGTGTGATCAGGGATTTTGTTTGCACATTTATTTGCTCAGAGTGGTTGTAAAGTCGGAAGGTTTTTTTTTTAATCTTAATGCAATCTATGCATTAAGATAAAAAGCTTTCTGTGTGCAGCAGCCCCCCTCAGGCCCCCTAATACTCGCCTGAGCCTCATCTCTGTCCAGCAATGTCTACGAGTGTCCCAGCCGTCCAAGACTCTCCCTTCTGATTGGCTGAGACACAATCAAAGTCAGTTAGCCAATCAGGAGAGAGAGGAGGGCTAGGCCAAACCGCAGCTCTGTGTCTGAATGGACTTGGCTTGGGTGCCCCCAAAGCATGCTGCCTGCTGTGGGGGCACTCAACAGGAGGGAGGGGCCAGAAGAGGCACCCGAGAAGGAGGATTAGGGCTGCTCTTTGCACATCCGCTACATAGAGCAGGTAACTATAGCATGTTTGTTATTTTAATAGAAAAAAAATGAGATTTTACAATCACTTTTTTTGACAGAAAAGTTTTATTAAGGCAAAAATTGAAGTATACAAAACAGACATAGAGGCACTCACAGGTCTTACAACAAAGAAGAAGTAAAGCAACAGCATTTTATTGTCAGTGTTTGGATGAAGTCTGAGAAATCTTTTGGACTTGAGCTGGATTTATTTGTGTGTTTTATATCTGCCTGTATGTAAGCAGAGCTTAGGATCCAGTAGAGGGTTACCCACCCTGTTCACTGTTTGGAGTGGGCTGGGCTTCTTTTTCTGTCTGGTGAAATTAAAAAAGGGGAGGGAGGATTCGTACAAGGGAAGCCTTTGTATTCTTTAAAATGTGGTCGGAATTGTGCCATAAGGCTCTTGACTACCTTCTAGGCATGGAGTTGAAAGGATCTAGGAAATTGAATGCTGGCTAGCAACCCCTCTGTGCAGGATATGTAAAACTTCTATTTGAAAGGTGTTCACTGAGGCTGGGATGTGTTATAAAGTTCACAATTTAGTAAACCATTGGAAAACATGCTCTGACTGAACATTTGTTATTGGGAAGAGAGTTCTGGAAACTGTGGAGGCTGAATCAGGAGAAGATGAACCCTATTGCAAGGCCTTTGGTTTGCAGTATCTGAATGATGACTAGATGGAGATTTCCCTAAGGTGGGAAAGTTTGCAAACTACAATCACGAGATTAAAGTGGGATGTCCCTCTTGTAGCATGTGATGTTGCTGATGACTACTAGGGGATCTTCTTACATGTAGTTCAGCTTTAAATGTCTTAGGTGTATTCTTATCCAGTGTTTCAGTGACATAGTGCCAAAGAACGCTTTGTCCAAGTGGTTAGAAATGTTCTATATCTTGCTTGGTACAGCATCTATACCCAAGAAAGCAATTTATATTCCTTTCCAGTGGATACGATGAGGGTGCATTGTGTTTCAGGAGTATGTCCTACTTGTATCGTGTCATTTAAGATATTTAATTCTAGGCATCTCCTTTGTAATTAGGGGGAGTGTACTGCTGCAGAATGACTTTTTGTGTTTATTCCCTTATGAATAATATCGGCACTCCAGTTGATAAATGATGTGACTTTTCCATCTTACTATCTCCTGGTGTTGAGAACATTTCCAGTTTAGGAACAACATGAAACTGACACAAAGCATATGCATTCACAGATTTATTCCTCTTCTTGCAGAGTGAGTCTCAATTTCCATGTTTCCCTTAAAACTAGAGCCATATAAAAGCTTTTAGCGTTTGCTAGATTACACAGCAATACCCCCGTTTTCTTACTTTATGGTGTTATTATCATAATCTATTATTCAACAGCCTGAAATTATTGGGTAGAACTTGAAATAAGGTCCATATTACTTCAACCCGTATGTTAGCTACAAGTCTTTTGATTGTAATGTGCTTTACTTTGTCAGTTGTTTACTTTTTTCCTATTTCATTATAATCCATCTATTTCCAGAAATGGGCTTAGAATTTAAAACCAAACTCCACCCAGAACTGAGGTTTCTGGCAAGATGAGTCACATGGTGGCTTTTAATAAAGCAGGCCATACATGATTTATTTTCTTTCTTTCAAACCGCTGAAAAAAATGAATTGATTCCCCCTTCCACACATTCGAGGTGGATCTCTCCTCTTGAGCTATTGTGTTCTGATAGCGGGGAGAGTTCCCTGCCATCAGTATACACTCATCAGCACCCCAGAGTAAATTTTTTCAACAGGCTGATTGTACAGAAGTCAATCAAGAGATCAACTTCTGTACAACAGCCTGTCCAAAGATTGAAAATTTGATCGGTCCCTGCTGAACCGAACACATTTCGATCCATCCATGGCTGGCTTAAGCCCCAAGGTCTACATGATATATCCATTAAGTTCAGAGTCCCATGTAAATGGCATGGCCATTACCAAGTAATATGTTTTAAGGGAAGTATTGCTTACTCTGAATACTTAAAGTAGAACTACAGGGAAAACATTTTTGAATAGAGTAAGGGGAGGGTAATAACCCTTGTCAGTTTTTTTTGCCAGCTGTGTCCCATTGGGGGAAATTTCCCATAGCCAAAACAGGAAGTGAGAGGAAATCCCTGCAAATTAAGGGAATCCCTTAGGGCCCCCAGATCACCAGAACTAGTGTCCCCATTGGAAGGTGTCCCTTCTATTACTTTTCTGGGGACAATCCAACATTTTGGACTTTCTTTTACTTTCAATTATAATGGTAAACAGGACAAATAGGGTGAATCTCCCTAACGGAGGCACAGACAGCAATAAAAACCTGACAGGTGTACTAATTTCTCTTCACTCTATCCATAACATGGCTTGTTTTGCCTTTAGTTATACAGGGTGGGCCATTTATATGGATACACCTTAATAAAATGGGAATGGTTGGTGATAATAACTTCCTGTTTGTGGCACATTAGTATATGTGAGGGGGGAAACTTTTCAAGATGGGTGGTGACCATGGCGGCCATTTTGAAGTCGGCCATTTTGAATCCAACTTTTGTTTTTTCAATAGGAAGAGGGTCATGTGACATATCAAACTTATTGGGAATTTCACAAGAAAAACAATGGTGTGCTTGGTTTTAACGTAACTTTATTCTTTCATGAGATATTTACAAGTTTCTGACCACTTCTAAAATGTGTTCAATGTGCATTGTGTTGGATTGTCAATGCAACCCTCTTCTCCCACTCTTCACACACTGATAGCAACACCGCAGGAGAAATGCTAGCACAGGCTTCCAGTATCTGTAGTTTCAGGTGCTGCACATCTCGTATCTTCACAGCATAGACAATTGCCTTCAGATGACCCCAAAGATAAAAGTCTAAGGGGGTCAGATTTTTGTTTTGCCCATTCTGCAAATTCAGTGCGCCGATCTGGGTCATCCTCGTTGAGATGCTGTAGTAGCTGGAGTTTGTAAGGGTGCCATTTGTAAATAACTAATATCCGCCGAAGGGATGTTCGACTAATGCCACTCTCCAGTGACATGCGGCGAGTGCTACGCTGTGGGCTCTTGCTGAATGAAGCTAGGACAGCCACTGATGTTTCTTCAGTAGTGACAGATTTCATGCGTCCACATTTTGGCATATCCAACAC
>BLSH010256128.1:4174-18408 GCA_018402905.1 Glandirana rugosa
CTTCCTTTTACCCCCATTTTCACCTTGTTCACGGGATGTTTCTTTACCCCTGTCCCTTTATTGATTTTCGTCAGTTTGAAGATGGTCCACATCCACCTCCATTTTTGCTTTTTTTATGTTTTTATTTTTTTTAAAATGCTTTTAGTTATTTCCCTGTCCCCATTTCTTTGTAGGGCACTTGTTCCACTTTTACCCCCATTTTCCTTCCTTTTGCAGACCTCTAGGACTTTCCTGGACTTTTTTACAGCAATTTTCAGTTTTGGTAAAATTACAAGAACCCCGGACCCGAACCCGGACTTTTTTTGAAAATTCCGGGTTTGGGTCCGGATCCCGGACACCCCAAAGTTCGGTACGGACCCGAACTTTACAGTCCGGGTTCGCTCAACTCTAGTAATGTATGCTCAGTGTTATAGGGCTCTCCGTTTAACATGTAGTTATCTGTTTATATTTTATGCAGAGCTGGGTAAGCCCAGGGGGTATTATTAGCCTTACCCTGAGCCGGGGACTGGCTCATCTGTCACCTCCTTCCCCTCTTGGGGGGGAATAGGTGACTGAGCCATATCAGAAGGGATGGCTCGGTGTTTCGCCTCCCTGCGTGCCGAACAGGGTGAGAGGACACACTGAGGTCTCTCGGCCTAGGTAACGCTGTTCAGGCTAGGTGGAATCACATGCGGAAAGAAGCGAAGTGCTGTCTTCCTAATGTCCTCATTGCATCCGGTTGGACGCTGAGGAATTCCCCTGCCCAGACCCCAGTTCAACCCCGCTCTCCCAACCCTCCCCCACAGGTTATTCAACCTCTATCTACATATCCCCAATTGAACATGACTAATTGTGCAGTCTTCCACCCCAAGCTAAACTGCTTACCGGTTCACACCCTGACAAATGATCCTACCTGAATCTATCCCTTGAATGAAACTAAATTCTTGGAATGTTAAAGGCCTTCGGTCCCCCAATAAATGCAAGGCCATCCTACGGCACCTAAAAAGACTAAAGGCAGATATAGCCTTATTGCAGGAGTCACATCTCCCTCAATCCGATTTCGAGCGGATGCGCAAACTGTGGGTGGGAAGAGTGGTGGCTGGTGGGGTCCCCAGCGGTGAAGGGCAAAGCAGGAGTCATAATATTAATACACAAAAATTTCCAAGGGGAAATAAAATCCGTCCACTCAGACCCAGAGGGCAGACTAATCTCAATAATTATCGAATCCCACTCTCGGTCATGGGCTATAACAAACGTTTATGCTCCAAACTCCCCATCCGCCTCCTTCTTTCAAACGCTTGCGGCACATGCTGCCCCATTCTTACATCTCCCTTATGTCCTGGCCGGCGACTTTAACCAAGTGATGATCCCCCTAGAGGACAAATCATCAGTTAAAACTAAAACTACTTTCGGCCAAGAGCCTATCTCTCATACATCGCTGTACAAATTTGTAGAAAGTGCAAACCTCACAGACTATTGGAGGCTGGCTAACCCTGAGGCCAAAGACTTTACCTTTTTCTCTCCACCCCACCACTCTTTGTCACGCATAGACTATATACTACTAAACCCTCTCCTCCTACCCCTAGCCTCCTCCCCACAAATAGAGACAATGGTCATATCTGATCACTCCCCAGTATCGGTAACCCTTCCAGGCCTCGAGCATCCAGCAAGAGCCCCCATATGGCATACTACAAATCCCAGCCTCTTCTGGGATGCGGGAAAGGCTCAGAGGCAGGATAATATCGTGCGCGGCGGGATACAAAAAGCAAGTCCCTAAAAACTACATAGAATCCAGCGCAAAACTTAGGCAGGCTCAACTCACGCTCTCTCAGAATAACACGGCAGTTAATAGAGATGCCTGGAAGAAAGCAAAAAGCCAATTTGACCACTGGGCTGAAGCCCAGGAGCGTCTCTATAAATCCGAGGAGGACCTGAAATATCATAAATTTGACAATAAACCTGGCAAACCACTGGCCGCGCTTTGTAAAGACCCACACTCTCCTACTCAAATCAAGGCTCTAAGAACTAAAGAAGGAGAGACAGTAACAACTCCTGGAGACATCAATCGGGTTCTCGAACAATTTTATACTACTTTTTACGGCCCAGACCCCATTGACGAGACAGCCGCGGCGGACTTCCTGACCAAAATGACCCTTCCAAAGATAGATAGCGACTCCCTTACAATATTGAACGCACCCATCTAGGAGCAAGAATTGCGTAACGCCATAAAATCACTCCCCGTCGGGAAAGCGGCGGGACCCGACGGCTTCACACCGGAGGTCTACAAACACAATGTAGAATCTCTCCACTCCTAGAGGTTTTTTAAAATATCCTAGCAGGCGGCCCATATCTATCCTCTGGCTTCCAAGCCTATATAAAGCTCATACATAAAAAAGGGAAAGACCACATGGACCCCGGAGCATACCGACCCATATCCCTGCTTAACGTAGATTCCAAATTGCTGTCGAAAATACTGGCGAGCAGACTAGCGCTACTTATGCCCAATATTATTCACCCGGCCCAATCTGGCTTCACCCAAGGCAGATCCGCTACGTCAAACATCCGTAAGGTGTTGATGGTGTTGGAGCGGGCTAGGAATAACCCCACAGAGGAAACAGCAATCATAACCCTAGATGACGAACAGGCATTTGATAATGTCAACTTCCGCTGGCTAGACATGGTCCTGACGAAATTAGGGTTTGCAGGCCCATTTCTACACCTGGTGCGACAGATGTACTCAGAGCCAAAGGCCACAGTGGTGGTGGCTGGGCTCCTCTTCAACTCCATCAACTTATATAAAGGGACTAGACAGGGCTGCCCTCTGTCTCCGCTGATTATTAACATAGCGATTGAACCTCTCTCCCGCTTCCTAACATCTTACCAAGAGCTCCATAGAATTAGGATAGGCACCCAGGAAGTTCACACTGCTTTGTTCGCAGATGACATTCTAATTTTCTCATCTAAACCCTCTACCGATATACCCCTTATCCAGGATATCTTTGTATCTTTTAGGTCCTGCTTGGGCCTTAAAATGAACTTCGCCAAAAGTGAGGTACTGCCTCTCCTCCATTTCCGCTCCCCGGAGTGGGCCCGACACACCCCATTCACAATAGCCAAAAGTCAAATCACCTAACTAGGAATTAACATAGGGAAAACACCAGCGACCCTATACCAACTTAACTTGCTACCCACAATTTAGAAAATTATCTCAGAGCTGGACAACTGGGCAAACCTCCCCTTATCCTTCTTTGGCAGGTATCGCCTGTACAAGATGTGCTGCTTTCCTAAGCTGGTTTACCTGATACAAACACTCCCACTCCTTCTCAAACATAAGGACATAACTAGGCTCCATAAAGCAATTGCTTAATTGTTTCATTTGGCGAGGGCGCAAACCTTGCATCGCCATCCAAAAATTGTTTATGCCTAAACGCCTTGGTGGACTCAACCTCCCCAATACTAGGCTCTATAATTTATCGTGCCTACTGAGAGCTGGGTTGGACTGGTCCACTCAAACTTCCAACTATTCGAACTATGACCTAGAATCCCAATTTTCCTCCCATCTCAACCCTGCTGCCTTGTTACACTGTCGCTTGAAGGACTTACCAACTCAATTGAAAAACAATACCCTGTTCAGGGACACTATTATAGCCTGGAGAGAGATAAGTAAGCTAACAGGATCATCTCCACACTACTCCAAGTCTCTGCCGATACATGGACATCCTCTCTTCCCTCAAGCCAACCATCACCACATCCGCACCATATGGCCAGCCAAGGGTCTGTACAGGTTTGCGCAAATGTTCGATGATTCCAAGGGCTGCCCATGGTCCATTGAGAAAATCTGCACTGATTATGACCTACCCAAACATCATAGCCTCTTCATATACCAAGCCATTAGTTGTGCTGCTAATCTCTGCCATTCAAGAGCCCAGTGAAGCAGAATCTCTATGACAGACTATTTTGTACTTCATGGGTGCAGTAGGATCTCAGCCCTCTACAAACACCTGGTAATCTTGCCAAACATTTCGGAGAACCAGAAACTTGTGAAAGCTTGGAACTCGGATCTCAACTCCTCAGAAGCCTACAATCATATTCTAAAGGGCTACAACACAACCTGTTCCTATGTGCTCAACGAGTTCTGGAGAGAACAACAATATAAGATTCTACAGAGGGCCTATGTTCCTCACTGGCACTCCAAAGACCTCTCCAAAATATTGCTTTTCCCCCTCTGCAACGCCTCCATGCCATCGCTTATCCATAGGTTATGGCAATGCCCCAGTATCCAACAGTTTTGGGACAAGATTGAACTCTTTGCAGCCAATGCCACTGGACTTATGACCCATAGAAATGTGTTTTTATTGCTATTTGGATCCTTCGACCCCACGTTAAATGCAGCAGACAAACTAAATGCCAATATCCTGCGTTCCAACAAACCCTGGCTGTCCTCATGCTACATGGCAGGTAGAAGAGCAATTCTGAGACATTGGATACACACATCCCCCCCTAGATAAAGGGGGTCCATAAGGACCTGGAGAAGCTATATAACCTTGAAAAACTGGATCTTTCCTCCCCTGACCCACTCAAACATAAACGCTTTGCAATGAAGTGGGCCCGCTGGACACCTAATTAAATTCTAGGACCGAAACCTGAAACCCCCATTGATCGTCTTCCTCGGGTGTGGAACTTTTACCTGTGATGCTTAAGCAGGGGTTGGCCATGACCCCAATAGTGACTTGTGCCCCCTATTTGAATGACCCTCCCCCCCTTTTCTTGCCCCCCCACTTACTCTCAGTGAGGAGGCGGCCTAGGCTACCTCTCACTGGGTAATTGGTGTATATGCCTTTCTTCAGATTACCTGTGTTAGTTTTGACATAAGTCATTGTATCAATCTGAAATATCAGTTATTGCATTGTACATTGCAAAATCAATAAAATATTTAAAAAAAAAAGACAAGTCTCATTGAAGCCCCTGTCTTAGCCTTTGCTGATCCGTCCAAACCCTATGAGTTTCATGTGGATGCTAGCAGAGATGGGCTAGGAGGAGTCCTTTACCAAGAACAAGATAGCCAGCTCAGACCAGTAGCCTATGTAAGCCGAAGTCTTATTCCTTCTGAAAGAGGTTACGCGGCCCACAAATTGGAGTTCCTAGCTCTAAAGTGGGCAGTTGTTGACAAATTGAAGGATTATTTGTATGGGGCTCAATTCGTTGTGAAGACTGATAACAACCCATTGATCTATCTGTTGACTTCTGCAAAGCTGGATGCATTAGCTGGATTCCAGATTAGTTTAAGATACCGACCTGGAATTGGGAACAAAGGGGCTGATGTGTTGTCCCGTAGGCCACATCGCCCTGAAGAGACATTTGAAGAATAGACCTTTGTGGCTACTGAAGGAGTACAAGACCTATGTAAGGGCCTGGCTCACCATCTGAGAGGGGCTGTAGGAGCAGAGTCTATAAGAGTTTCATCGGCTGTAGTACCTCGGTCCTATTGTGGACTGACCTAAGTAAGAAGTGAGGGGCTTCCTCGAATAACAAAGGAGATCAAGACTGACCAAGAGCAGGATCCTCTATGTCATGTAGCCCTTCAAGCCTTGCCACAGCAAGATCCTATGTTGTAGCTGAAGAGCTCAATAGTACATGCTAAAATATTACATTGAGAATGGAGTCGGTTACAATTGAGGGATGGTCTAATATACAGAAGAGGCCCTGGTGACGAGTTTGAGGAGACCTGGTAGTTATACCTTCCGGAAAAAGCATTGTATCTTTGCATTTAAGCATAGAGAGAACCTTTTGCCTAGTTAGAGGTAGGTTTTATTGGCCAGATATGACAAGAGAGATAGACAACTGTCGTTCTTGCCTACCTTGCATTCAGAGGAAAACTCTTCCAGTTCTAGCTGCCCCTATGGAGCACTTACAGAGTCAGGGCCCCTTGGAGTTGGTATGCATTGACTTCCTGTGCCTGGAACCAGATACAGGTGGAAGAGGCAATATCTTGGTGGTGACTGATCATTTTACCAGATACAATGAAGCTTATCCGACGAAAGATCAGCAAGCACCCGCGGTAGCAAAGGTACTGGTGGAGAATTTTTTGTTCATTATGAGTTGCCTGTCCGAATCGATTCTGATCAGGGAAGAGATTTTGAAAGCCGGCTCATACATCAGTTGTGCAAGTCGTTGGGCATAAAAAAGTCTCGGACCACACCTTATCACCCACAAGGGAATCCTCAGCCTGAGAGATTCAATAGGTCTCTGTTGAATACATTGGGGACCTTGCCTACTGAGAAGAAGCAACACTAGGGAAATCATATTGCCCCCATAGTACATGCCTATAACAGTACTGTGAGCGATGCAACTGGATACTCACCCTATCGCCTCATGTTTGGAAGAGAGGCTAGACTACCAATTGATATGGTTTTTGGAACATCTACAGAGGATACCTCTTTGAATTCTGACAAGCAAGCCTATAATAAGGTTATGCAGCATGCCACTACCTGAGAGTTGAGGAATAAAAATAATTTTGATCTCAGAGTAAAAGTGCAAGATCTCCAACCTTGGGATAGGGTGTTGTTGAAGAACATAGGTGTACCAGGCAAACACAAATTTGATGACCATTGGAGGCTTCAACCTTATGTCATTTGTAAACAGCTTCCAGGATTGCCAGTCTACCAGATCAAGCCAGAAGGACAGACAGGACCTTTTAAGATGTGGCATTGGGATCATCTACTTCCTTTGTCAGATGCAGTTAGGATCCTCTGGATCTAGGTCCCCATAGGACTCAATTTCATCGGATGCTCCCTGTTAAGCCTGCCAGGCTGGTTCAAGATGACAGTGAAGATGAACAGGTGGTACCCTCTTGGCTGTGGGATCCTGTTGTTATTCCTGAGACAGAGGTCAGATCTTAGTTCAGAACACCAAGACCAATGAGAGAGCTGAAGAGATTACAAAGTTCTGGACAAAAGAGGAATGCTCCATCACTAATAAAAAGAAAAGATGGTCCTCCAAGTGGAGGTGTCAGACCAGTTTCAAGTCTTGAACGACGGGACTTGATTAGTTTTACTGAGGAATGACTACCTGTGGTGAGACCTGCTTGGAGTTCTGCAAAGGACACAGTGTTGTCAAAAGAAGAAGAGAACAGGAGAGAAGGATTAGACGCTGATATTCCTGATGAACCTAGCCATGCTTCTGTCAGTCCTAAGAACATTTCTACTCCAGTAACCAGTCCTAAGAACAATTCTACTCCAGTAACAAGTCCTAAGAACAATTCTACTCCAGTAACAAGTCCTAAGAACAATTCTACTCCAGTAACAAGTCCTAAGAACAATTCTACTCCAGTAACCGGCCCTAAGGACAATTCTACCTCAGTCATAAGTCCTGAAAAGAGTCCTACTTCAGCCACGAGCCCAGTAAAGAATTTTAGTCCTACCATGAGTCCTGAGAGGCAGATTACTTCTTCGGTCAGTCTGGAAAGGGGGGTTGTCCCTCCATCAAGCTCAGAGAGAACTTCCACTCCTGAAGTGAATCAGGGCAGGGACTGTACCTCCTTAGGTAGCCAAGAAAGAAGAGCTGTAGCAAAGCAGTAAACCAGTTCTCCTGTTCAACTAAGAAGAAATATCCACCCTCCCAGAAGACTTACTTATGATACATTGGGGGAGAAAATTGATTCCCACAATTCAAAGGTCAGACACTATATCTGACCCTGTTGCCATCAATTGGGCAAAAGGTAACCTCAACGTGGCCTCTAATACAACTGGGTGGGACATGGCTATTGCCCTGGCCTGTCAGAATACTGATTACAAACTTACTCAGAATGTATATAGGTGGTTTAAGCAAAATCCAGATGTTTGCCAGTATTTGTTGAATTTGAATGCTGATTAAGTTGACTATGTTTTTTCCTTAAGTAGTAGTTAAAAAAACACTGAGTATTTGGGGACCCAAGACTTAAAGGGGGGGGGATGTAGCCAGGAGCTGTGAATGCACACTCCCGGCAACAGAGATGTTTCTGCCTCCAGGTTTAATGTAGCTGTTTCCCCTATAGCTTACTGTTCTGTGACTCTAATTGTGACAAGAGAGATGCACTCTAGGGCTTGTAGTTTGCTTATGAGGATTGGCCCCCTGGTTGTACTGCAATATAACTACGTGTTCCATCAGGCTTGGCAGCAGGGAAGGACTTCTGGGAGAAGAGGTGCCTTGTGGGAGAGACTATTTAAGCAGAGGCTTAGGCCTAGTACGCTCTCTCTGGACGGCGCGGATTGGCAAGCAGGAACTTTGTGTTAAAAGTGGCTGAATTGTGGCCTACTTCCACAGACTGAGCGATTCAGAAATCTTGCAGGACTTCAGTGAGCAGCTTGAAAGACCTGACCAAATGGGGCCTGTTCCTGATCTCTACATCCCACTTGGACGATCGATCCGGGAGAGCCGCGGTGGGAGACAGTGGAAGCCAATCCTTGGAGCCAGAGGGCTGGAGTGATCAACATCATCATCTCCATCCTTATCATCATCATCATCCTCAGCAGTGGATACATTGTCTGCATCCTCTGATCCTGTGTGGTGAACGGGCAGAAGCCCATCTTTACAGACACTGTGCACACATAACCTGATTCTGCACATTCACCAATAGTTAAGGCCTAGTTCTTAACATTGGGAATAAAAGTGGAGTACAAGCATTCATACCCTATACTGGATTGCTGTTAATTGTAGTCCCACAGTTTGAAGTCAGTGATCACTGTGAAGCTTCCTTTGTTCTGCTGCAGAGAGAGTGCTTTATACAAATACAATACACTTCCTGGATATCTATTATTTGCATCAGCATTTGATTGGTATATACCTTTTAAACCATAAAGCTAGCTGAAGATCATCTGAACTGTCAAGCAAGGAGCATTGAACTACAACTACTCTTCATCTGTTTCATCCCCCCACTTAGTGTAGCTGCATGCAATTAGTTTGGTCTGTTCTGTGTTTCTTTGGCTGCAGGGTTGACTGCTTCCCCCTTTCTGTATGGAAAAGGTCTGGAAGAAAGTGGGCAGGGAGAGTCTAATAAGGAGCTGTTTATGCAGCTCTGGCCAATCCCTGGGAAGATGTGCCCAGATGGTGGCCGGGAGTGAGTATAGGAATTTTGAGACTTTGAGCAGAAGAGTATTTTCCCTGAGGAGGAGATCACGGCCTGGGGGGCTGTTTGCCCCCTAGACAAGCCTGTCACATGTCTGCAGTTTATCTGAGACCCAGCTAGGCTAGCAGGGCCCTGTTCTGCTCAAAGTTGCTAAAGCTGACCGATGGCCTTTTTTGTCTTAGGATCGAGTCCGGTGGCACTAGGAAAGTGTCTGGAAGATATTGGAAGAAGGCAACCAATTATCAAAGGACAGTAGTGAGTACAGGCTGGTGTGAGAGATCATTGAGATTGTGTGCTGCTGCCATCCCTTTTGTGCTAGAGTAAATTGTTATTCAAAGGGGACATTGTTTGTGTTGTCCTGAAGAGCTCAGTCCAATAATTGCTAATACAAGAACATTTGCTCATATTACTGCTGCTGCTAAATCCCTTGTAATAGAGTCAGTTCTACCTAAAGGGAATGCACCATTATAGCATTCCTGAAAAGCTCAGTCCAACAAGGAAGATTAGTGTCCCTGAGTTTGTTGCTAGGAGTTACTGGAGTATCCTACAATTACCCTATACCTATCCAAGTTTATTTTTTTATTAAAGCAGTCGTCTCCAAACTGTGGCCTGGGGGTCAAAAGGCTCTTTACGTACCTTTATTTGACCCTTGGGGCACTATTCCATCAACTGACACCAATGATGGAGCACCATTTTCCTATTGACACCACCAATGGGACACTATTCTTCCCATTGATACCAACAATAGGGTCTTATTCCTCCCTTTAAAAACACAATGGGGCACTAGTGCTGGGACAATTTTTACTCAGACTGGTTACAGCCTGGCCCCCCTAAAGCCCCAAGGACAGTAAAATGGCCCTTTGCTTAGAAAGTTTGGAGACTGCTGCAATAAAGCATCAAAAAGTATACCCCTAGACTGCTTAATGAGTCTGAAAAGTGACCAGAACTGTGTGTACGACTGCAGGGCAATTACTGGGAAAAGAACTTTGGGCATTTATTCACATGCTCCTGCAGGGGTAGTGCTACATAAACAAGGAGGAACAATCCAAAAAGGCCCTCACAAAAAAAATCATATTCACTCCATTCTCAGCATTGTGGAAATTTACAGGAGATTTATATCTATGTTGTATATGTAGAACCCTCAGTGTACAGAGTAGGTAAATTTAGTTTGGCTCTTCTTTAGGCAGAGATGCTGGGGTTAATTTGTTATGCATAGCTGTGCAGAGCTCCAGGGGCTGGGTTTGTGTTACCTCTCCCTGCCTTTCAGAATTTGCTAGATAGTTCCGGAGCTTAGAAGGTGGAGGAACAGAGGCCAAAGCCTGAATTTTTATGGAGTTTCCTCCAATCTCTGGGGGAGGTGAAGCCCGGAAGGTAGGGGAAATAGGCCATAAATGTGCAAGAACCTGGCAGTGGAGAAGCAGAGTCCAGAGGCTTGTCACCTGGAGGGGTCATCTGTGCGAGGGGCTCTGACCTTGGAAAGGAAGGACAAGCGAAGGAGAGAGCGTGTGGAAGAGAGAAGGTGCAGCCCAAAAGTCTCACCTCCTTTACTGGTCTCAGCTAGGCTTAGCTGGAACTATCCTGATGAGACAAGATGGCATGTGAAGCAGAAACCCTGTACAGCAGCCCTTTGGACTTTAGGATTCATCCAAAAATGGACTGACTTAGTAACTTCTGTCCTTTACCATACCCCATGCCTGGATAAAGGGGGCAGTAAGGTGCACTACTTTGCTTGGCTGTAACCAAGGAACAGCTTAGTGCCAATATAAAGCCATCCCACACCTTTATCCTGGGTCTGTAGCAGTCAGGTGCATTAGCATTTCTCCAAGGAAAACTTTTTGTCTCTGTTCTGCTTTGCCAATCCTATGGGTAGACAGTGTTGCTGATGTTAATACCTAGCAGCCAGAGAGATTAGCAAGTCCTCAAGATTCCATTCAAGTTCTACAGTTCCAGGCATCTCATCCCTCCCCATTCCCCATCCAAGTTTTGCCCCAGCTATTTGGGGGAGAAGACCACCCTGATATGTACTCGAGTCAGAATCTCACTTGGATAAAAAAAACAAAAAAACAATTCCATTATAGAAAGGGAGTGCCCCACAATAAAATATGTATTGGGCTCATTGGTGCCAAATGTGGGGCCAACCCCTTCAGGGTTTCAAGCTGATGTCAGATCATGCCCCCCTACCCCTTTTCTGAATGGCACAAAATGCAGATAGGAACTCAAAAATCACCAGGTGGTTTCTTCCTCAATGGAATATCAGATTTAAAGTGGTGCATAGACCAAGGAGAGTGCATAAAAATGCAGATGACCTCTCTCAGGTCTATTGCCATTTTGCCAGGAGTGTCCAGATCCCTAGTCTGGTTTGGGGGAGAGGGAATATGAAGGAAATCAGCCTGGGACAGGGCTAATAGGTGGGTCATTTTTGTAAACAGATATTTCCCCCTTAGCTCTAACTGTGGAAGACAGCTAAGCTTACAGTCAGTGTGGGAATAATGGAGTCAGGAAGTGTCTATATTGCTCCTAAGAAGCAGGAGGACAGTGAAAAAATGCAGGAGACTACCTTAATAGCACCAGATTATATGGGACTTTATTGCTGTTTAGCCCTGATATAGGGGTCCTTTTGGAATCTCAAAATACATCAGCCGTATACACTGGGTACAACAATAAATACATTTACTCCAGCCAAAAATTGGTGCTCTCTTCCTTGTCATTAAGTTAAGTTTCGCATATACTTAAACTTAAGGAAAATACTTTTTTATTATTATTGACTTCATTTGCTACTATTAGATTGATTTTAATTCACTGATTGGCATGCATTTGATATAACACACTTGTGTGTCTCTTCTCTAGGCAAATATAAATAGAAAAAATACAATCAATGTGATTTTTTTTATAGTCAGCTTAAACTGAAGTTTAAAGCCTTAGGAGATCAAATCCCTTTGGATTACTTCTTGAAGAATGCTTATAAAAGCGTCAGGAAGTCTGCACAGTGCTGCACATATCCTGCATTCACAGATATTCTAAAGATCTAAACCAACAGCATGAAGGTTTAATTTTAATAACATGGTATGTTATAATTTATAGAGAAAATAACCCATTAATCTTGATTTTGTTGGAACCTACATCAGCTTTAAAATGGAAAATGTAACTGAACTTAGCCCATCTTTTGTGTTTGTAGGACTCTTAGAAATAGAGAGATTCCGATTTCTATATGCTATTGTAGCTTTTATCTTCTATTTAATTACTATGTTTTTAGGTTGTTTGATTGTGTATGTAATATGGATAGAGGCTAGTCTTCATGAGCCCATGTATATCTTCATATGTACCTTGAGCATTAATGGTGTATTTGGAAATACAGTAGTTTTTCCCCAATTTATAATTTACTTGTTAACTGGATTATCAACTATATCCTATTATGAATGTCTATTACAAGTATTCTGTGTGCACATTTTTCCTTCTGTGGAAATTTTAACTTTTACTGTTATGGCCTATGACCGATACCTGGCTGTAGGCTACCCACTGAGATATGCCACCCTAATGACAAATGAAAAAGCTCTGAAATACATAGCAATTATCTGGATTTCAACATTTATACTTGTAGGTATTCTGGTGACCATGACAGCCAATCTGAAATTTTGTGGGGTCAATATTAATAATATTTTCTGCGAGAACATGTCCCTTGTTAGGTTAGCCTGTGGAAGCTCAGCCATGGTTAATAATATTTTTGGACTTGTGGAAACACTCCTCTTCTTTTTTGGAGCAATTTTCATTATCATATATTGCTACACGAGGACTTTGTTGATCTGCCTAAAGGTCTCCAAAGCATCTTGTCTGAAAGCAATTCATACATTGTCCACACACATAATCACTTGTTCCATTTTCTTGGCGGCTGGCTTCTTTGTTATTTTAAGATATCGCGTGAATGGTGGGACAATTCCTATCTCTGTTCATGTTTTCCTTTCTATCACTGGACTTCTCACATCAGCTATTGTGAACCCCATTGTCTATGGTATAAGGACTGAAGCTCTAAAATTAAAAATAGTACAAAATGTACAAATACTGATATTCTGGAAAGGTGTTTCTTAACAATGCAATGCCATTCATTTAGAACTAAATTTAAGTAGTAAAATGATACTAGAACTAGAGGTATTTTCTTTTCTTTTTGGATGCAGTATGGAGAGTTATAACCCCTTTCAATTTTTTGCCAACTGTGTGCCACTGGAAGTATTTTCCTTCAATTCCTGTCCCATAGCCAAAACAGGAAGTGAAGGAATCCCTAGTCATCACCAGAACTAAAGTCCCAATTAGAAGATTTCCTCCCTATTCCTGTTCTGGTGATGACCCAAAATTTGTGATTTATATCAACACGGATCTAAAGTTTTGAGTTTTATTTTGAGAGAAGGGAATACTTTGAACCATTGTCAGACTTTTTTTGTTCTTGTCTTTGTCCCATTGAGAAGATTTTTTGTCAGGATGTTAAAAGTGAGAAAAGAGCTTTCCAAGGTGAGGGGAAACTCCTTCCTCTGCTCACCTTACATGTTACAGTCTAACTGTGCAATCTCCTTTGGATATACCAAAAACTATATACAGAAAGGGCCTGCTTAATTGGTTTCAAAATTGACAGATTAGTTAGGTTCTCGCATTACATTATCTGCTTTAAGATAAAAAAACTTGCGTCCAGGATCCCCTTTAGCCCCCCCCTCTCTCGCTCTCCACTCCCTCCCTCGTCACAGGGCAGATTGGTAGAAGTGTGAGCAATTGATAATCAAATCCTATAGGGAGGAAGAAGCGGGTGGGGCATTGCCTCGCTGCCTGTGTCTATGGATGCAGGCAGTGAGACCCAGGAGCAAGCCCGCATGAGTACTTACCTTAGCAGAGGCTTGCTGGGGGGGGGCTGGGTACTCGGAAGGTAGAAGGAGCCAAGAGAACCGGCCAGTGGGCCCCAGAAGAGGAGAATCGGGGCTGCTCTGTGCAAAACTATTGCATAGAGCAGAGAAATATACCATGTTTGCTATTTAAAAAAACAAAGGTTTAATCACTTTGAACATGGCTGTTCCTTAAAGACTTTTATAGTGAAAGTGAGGGGGTTGTAAAGGCTTGCAGGTAGCTATATAATGTTTAGTATATGTGAATGTTGCATTCACTCTAATTGATG
>BLSH010256128.1:18418-66972 GCA_018402905.1 Glandirana rugosa
CCCCCCGATTTCCCCTAGGACCTGCGTTCAAAAAAATAGAATTTCGTCTATTACATTACGCTCTTGGATTGATTAGACAGTTAAAACTTTGGTTAATTCGTCCGGGAAAGACATATATCAAAAACCATATAGGTTTCCTCTAACGTGTCAATCTGACATTGTACATTCCACTCGTCTCCTTCCTCAAAGGGGAGTGGAACCTTTCGAGAAAAGAGTGAAAATTGTAGGACTGATCACAACTCGCTTGGGCCTGACATTGCAAGCCCAGGCATGGCTTGAAAGCCCACAGGCACCGTGCCTGGGCCTGGGCCTGTAAAGTTTTTAGCAAGCCCAAGCCAGGCCCCAAGACGATAAAATACCCGAACGATTTTTGAAATGTCCGGGTCCGGGTCCGTGCCACGGACACCCGAAAGTTCGGTACGGACCCGAACGTTACAGTCCGGGTTCGCTCAACACTAGTCAGGATGTTAAAAGTGAGAAAAGAGCTTTCCAAGGTGAGGGGAAACTCCTTCCTCTGCTCACCTTACATGTTACAGTCTAACTGTGCAATCTCCTTTGGATATACCAAAAACTATATACAGAAAGGGCCTGCTTAATTGGTTTCAAAATTGACAGATTAGTTAGGTTCTCGCATTACATTATCTGCTTTAAGATAAAAAAACTTGCGTCCAGGATCCCCTTTAGCCCCCCCTTCTCTCGCTCTCCACTCCCTCCCTCGTCACAGGGCAGATTGGTAGAAGTGCGAGCAATTGATAATCAAATCCTATAGGGAGGAAGAAGCGGGTGGGGCATTGCCTCGCTGCCTGTGTCTATGGATGCAGGCAGTGAGACCCAGGAGCAAGCCCGCATGAGTACTTACCTTAGCAGAGGCTTGCTGGGGGGGGGCTGGGTACTCGGAAGGTAGAAGGAGCCAAGAGAACCGGCCAGTGGGCCCCAGAAGAGGAGAATCGGGGCTGCTCTGTGCAAAACTATTGCATAGAGCAGAGAAATATACCATGTTTGCTATTTAAAAAAACAAAGGTTTAATCACTTTGAACATGGCTGTTCCTTAAAGACTTTTATAGTGAAAGTGAGGGGGTTGTAAAGGCTTGCAGGTAGCTATATAATGTTTAGTATATGTGAATGTTGCATTCACTCTAATTGATGCATTAATTGTAAGGTATCATCCCTCAGGGGACCCGGCCCAACATATTCTATTAAAAATGACACATGGAACAGATGTCCCCTACCCTAGTGCTCCTCCTCAGGGGACAGTGGTCACTAGGACAAATAGAAAGAGTGAATTACCATTATGGGTACGCAGACAGCAATAAAAACTTCACACAATTTCAACACTTCCCCACTTTAACCAAAACGAAACAAAAAGGTCAGGATTTACTCATACTTCAAAATTCTGGAAGTATCTAACAGTCAGGCCATAAGATGGAAATCCACTCAAAATGTTTTTTAGGTGGTGTGAGGAAACATTTCAGCTTATGTTGGGTTTCAAATTAGTTTCTGGAAAGGAAGGAGAAGGGTGATATCAGACACCTGTTCCAGAAACATCTGTCAAAGATGCCCCCCCCCACTTTGGAGAAATTCCCTCTCATGTCCTGTTGTGTCTCAGAAAAAGATATTGAGGGAAAATCTCCCTATTAGGCCCCTTTCACATGCTAGCTCCTATCAGGTCCGCCTGTCAGTTTTTCAGTCTGATCTGATTGGAAGGTCTATGCATGCCTATGTCCATTTACACCCACCTACCTCATGGTTCACTTGGGTCCACTAAAAAAATGGAAGGGGACTCCATCCTCTTCCATTTAGGTGGAGCGGAGGTAGTCGGGTGTAAACGGACAGTCTGTTTAGTCCAAGCTGCCCATAGAGCAGGACAGGCTCTGTCCACGTCCACTCTGCAGAAACTAAGCAGACATGCATGCGTCATCTGCCCGCTCTGCTCCGATCAGCAGGGGATCTGTGAGCTGACCCCCTGCTGTTCGAAAGTTTGAAAGGGGCCTTAAGGTGTACAGCCAGCTATAGAAACTTGACAAAGGTTCTGACCCTTAGGTATTCTGTCTAAAATTAGACACGAAAGACAACTGTCAACTAAGAACTGTGGAAGCTTCAATTTTTGATTTAGTTACCTAAAGGGTAGAAATCCAAGACAATCATACTTTTCTTCATGCTTATTAGATCACTGAAGTAAGTATGAAGACTGGTGTCTAGGTTTCTCTGGCTACATACCTGTTCAAGATTAAAGTCTTACTAAGTAGTGTGCAATGTAAGGAAGTTCCAGTGTGTTTCAGTATGAGATCAGTGCCTTAACATTCACATGTTTAAGGTCAATCTGTATTAATGCATGCTCACAGACTGTCCTGGTATTGGTGCCCGACAGCCTATATAAGCTGGAGTGTGACACACAGTAGACAGATTGCTGACTGGTCATCAGCATGTTTCTGGTTTACCTGTGCCCTGGGTTGATACTCCTGACTTCCTGTGTATGAACTGGCTTGCCTTTAATTTGTCTCTGAAATCTTGTCTGCCCATTGAGACGTTGGCCTTTGTTTTGGACTCTACAACCTGCCTTCTGATTCCATACCTTGCTGCTCTACTTTTACCTGGCCTCATATCCTGACACTGCCTCTGCCTTATGTTCCTGTACCTCACTTCCCAGCTGTTCCTGACTATCAGCTGTATCCTGACACAGTCCCTGCTTTTTGATTTGCCCCCCTGCCTTGCTGTTGATAACCTTTGGCTTGTGTCCTGGCTACATTTTTGTCTGCGGATGGGGTGCTACCCTGCATCTGGTTCTTACCTGAAGGTCCATGGTCATCTGTAAACCTTACCCGACAGCTACTGCTGCCTGCAGCATTGGCCTTCATGCCATCTATGTCCTCACAACTACTGTGATCCAAGGCATCTCCAAAATATGAAAAAAAAACTTTTACAACACCCATTGTAGATAAATGTGGAAAGTGATGCAAAAAATGAAATCAAGCAAAAATGGAAGGAAAGCAGTAGAGAACAGAATTTTCTTTGCAGGACATTAATATGAAACAAGATGTGTCTTTCTATATGAAGAGCAATTATCTTTACACATGACTCCTTACTAAGGCTACAAAACCATTGGAACATTACTAGGTGTTTTGGCCATATACCCTAAAATACTAAATACATTTTGAAAATGAAAATTCTTCCAAGAGATAGTGTGAAATAAGAAAACCGGCAAGGATGGTGGGGCAAGGTAATAACTTTAATCTTTAATAACTTTGTCCACAATTATGGCACTCATGTTTTTTTAACCAAGGATGACACTGCCAAAGGACACAAACAACCATCATATCATTTTAAAGGAAATTGCTCTTTGGGTTTATTTTGCCTAATATCCAAAGCCTGGTTGAGCATATGCAAATCTAATCCTTGAATGTTGCCACGAAGATCCTTGTTCTGGCACATCTTGTTATAAGGTGACAACGTGTTGACTCTGTTTGCCAATTGTTCTCCTCCACTGTCATCCTGCCATACTTCTAGTGGAGACCACAAGTGGCTTTTCATCTCACATGGTCCATTGGTACAAACAAGAAGAGGCTACAAAGAATATGCAGATTTGATGATGAAAAAAAAATGTAAACAGTATTGAACTCAATTAAAGCCTAAGTTTGGTTATTTTTTTTTAATAAATGCAAGGGATTGTACTCACCTTCATAGAAGTGTCCCTTGTGCTGGTGCTGCAAGACTTAATACAGCTGCTGGACCTGTCATAGGCCCTCATCAACACTCGACTATGCTCACCCTTTCTGCCCCCCCCCCTCTATGAGAACTTTATGAATGGAAGGGGTATGGATGGGGTTGGGGGGCAGAAGACTGATGATTTCAACTAAGCGAGCAGCCACCAGCACAAGGGATACTTCGTATTCAATGCAAGTAATAACCCTTGTGCTGATTTTAAAAAATAACTAATAAGCTTCAACTGTATTGATAACAAGCTATATACCCTGAGTATTCTCTGTCTCACCATAAAGTGAGCCTATGAGCCAATTTAAATGGTAAAGGAAGTAAAAGTTCTGTTCCACAAGGGAGAACGGTAAACACAGTCAAAGTGTACGTGTTTAAAGATGTTACAGTCCAAATGTAGTTCAAAAGTGCCTAAGCATGTAATGTGGCAACTGACTATACAAGTCAAAAAATAATTGCACTTATACATGCATATTCACAATTATATTCACATTTCTCAAGCTATTTACTTTTTCATCTTTAACAGATCCTTGTTGGGGGTTTAAAATATAATGTTACCAAGGGAAGGCAAGATTGGCTCCCTTAAATCTGATTGATGCCATGCAGATGAAAAAAAAAACTATAAACATGTCAGCCATGATGACCTGTCAGCAACCAGTCTAATTTTGTTATTTCATTAAAGTATTTTTTAAAAATATGCGTGTCCTTTATTCTCCGTTGAACTCATTGTGCAAATGTATTGCTTCCCCTGAGAGGGATGGATATCTGGTTGGTTTGGAAGAGACCACTGTCCCTAAAAATTCGGACAAGGGTGCTTTGAAAGGGCACTGCAAGGTATATATCAAAGTTGGCATGTGGCCAGTTATGATATAGGAAGGGAGTGCAAGCTTGTTGCCCTGCCTTTCCTGGCAACCCAGGCTCCATGACCGGATAAGGGTCCAGATGGGATATTAACCACTTGACCACTGGGCACTTAAAGCACTCTCACATTTTGAATGACAATTACTCAGTCATACTACACTGTACTCATATGAAATATTTGTCCTTTTTTTCACACAAATAGAGTTTTCATTTGGTGGTATTTAATCTGGGTTTTTTATTTGTTGTGCTATAAATGAAAACATTTTGTAAAAAAAATGCATTTTTCTTTGTTTCTGTTATAAAATTTTGCAAATTAGTAATTTTTCTTCATATATGTTGGACAATTTTATATTGCTACTTATCTTTGGTAAAATAACCCAAATTAGTGTATATTATTTGGTCTTTGTGAAAGTTATAGAGTTTACAAGCTATGGTGCCATTCACTGAAAATTGATCACACCTGATGTACTGATGGCCTATCTCATTTCTTGAGACCCTAACAAGCCAAGTACAAATACCCCCCAAATGACCCTTTATTAGAGAGTAGACAGTCCAAGGTACTTAGTAAGTGGTGAGTTTTCTGAAGTTGTAATTTTTTCCCCACAATTCTTTGCAAAATGAACATTTTTATTTTTATTTTTTTCATAAAATTGTCATATTAAACAGGTTATTTCTCACACTAAGCATATGCATACCACAAATTACACCCCAAAACACATTCTGCTACTCCTCCTAAGTATGGCAATACCATATGTGTGAGGCTTTTTCACAGCCTGGGCACATACAGAGGCCCAACATGCAGGGAGCACCATTAGGTGTTCTAGGAGCATAAACTACGCATTAAAATTTCTTGACTACCTATCACATTTTTGAAGGCCATGGAGCCCCAGGACAATAGAAACACCCCAAAAATTACTCAATTTAGAAAGTAACCACCCCAACATATATTCTATTTGCAATAAGGAGTTTTATGAACATGTCATATTTTTGCACAAGTTTTCGGAAAATGTGGAAAGAAAATGAAAACATACTTTTTCTTACACAAAGTTGTCCATTTATACAATTTTTCTAACACAATGCATGTACATAGCAAAAATTACACCCCAAAATATATTTTGCTACTTGTCTCGAGTATGGTGGTACGACATGTGTGAGGCTTTTCCACTGCCTGGCCACATACAGAGGCCCAACATGCAGGGAACACCATCACATCAGGTATTCTAGGGACACACATTTCAAATCTAATTTGACTATCTATCACAGTTTTGTGAGGCACTGATGGGCACTGTAGTGGCATGGATGTGGACAGATGAGCCAGGGATGGAACATGGGTGGGGATGGATGAGCCAGGGATGGAGCATGGATGTGGATGGGTGAGCCAGGAATGTGGACGGATGAGCCAGGGATGAAACATGGATGTGGATGGATGGGCCAGGGATGGAGCATTGATGTGGATGGGTGAGCCAGGGATGGAACATGGATGTGGACGGATGAGCCAGGGATAGAACATGGTGTAGATGGATGAGCCAGGGATGGAGCATGAATGAGCATAAATCTGGATGGATGAGCCAGGGATGGATGGATAAGCCAGGGATGGTGCATGGATGAGCCAGGGATTGCATGGATGAGCCAGGGATGGATGAATGAGCCAGGGATGGAGCATGGATGAGCCAGGGATGGGTGAGTCATGAACGGGTGAGCCAGGGACTGAGTGGGCCAGGGATGGGTGAGCCAGGGACTGGGTGAGCCAGGGACGGGTGAGCCAGAGACTGGTTGAGCCAGGGACTGGGTGAGCCATGGATGGGTGAGCCATGGATGGGTGAGCCAGGGATGGGGGAGCCAGAGACTGGGTGAGCCAGAGAAGGGTGAGCCAGGGACAGGTGTGCCAGGGACAGGTGAGCCAGGGATGGGTGAGCCAGGGATGAGTGAGACAGGGAAGGGGTGAGCCAGGGACGGGTGAGCCAGGGATGGATGAGCCAGGGACGGGTGAGCCAGGGATGGATGAGCCAGGGACTGGGTGAGCCATGGACTGGGTGAGTCAGGGACAGGTGAGCCAGGGATGGGGTGAGCCAGGGACGGGTGAGCCAGGGATGGGTGAGCCAGGGACTGGGTGAGCCATGGACTGGGTGAGTCAGGGACAGGTGAGCCAGGGACAGGGTGAGCCAGGGACGGGTGAGCTAGGGATGGGTGAGCCAGGGACTGGGTGAGCCATGGTCTGGGTGAGCCAGGGATGGGTGAGTCAGGGACTGGGTGAGCCAGGGATGGGTGAGCCAGGGAATGGGTGAGCCAGGGGCAGGTGAGCCAGGGAATGGGTGAGCCATGGATGGATGGATGAGCCATGGATGGATGGGCCAGGTATTGGTGAGCCAGGGATGGATGGATGAGCCAGATATGTATGACCCATGGATGGATGAGCCAGGGATGCATGGATGGATGAGCCATGGATGCATGGATGAGCCAGGGATGCATGGATAGATGAGCCAGGGATGCATGGATGGGTGAGCCAGGGATGTATGGATGGATCAGCCAGGGATACATGGTTGGATGAGCCAGGGATGCATGGATGGATGGGCTAGGGATAATAAGCCAGGGATGTATGGATGTGCTAGTGGTGGGCACAGATCAGCACTGTGGGCTCTTCACAACCGGCCCACAGTGCTGCTGCACCCGCTCCCTCTTCTCCTCACACACTGTGTGATCGGTGCAAGGAGAGGTGAGGAGCCGAACCGGACGGAGTGATCACGTGGTAAAGGGCCGCTGTCATTGGCCCTTTACCCCGATCCGTGACACTTCGGGTCTGGGAGACCCAACAGTCACAGACATTGCCAGGTGCACGCTCCAGAGCGCGATTGCAGGAGGACATCCATGAATGCCCTCCCAGAATAAGCAAACCATGCTGTAGACGTCTTTAGATTATAACGCGGTCAGCAAGTGGTTAAAGGAAACTAGTTGGCAGTGAGTGAAGGTCAGTGGGTGTTACAATAGGCGTCATTAGTGTAACTAGAGTACCAAAACCCTAGGTAGGTAACAGAACCCAATTGCAGCCACACAACAAACAAGGAGTAAATTATAAGCACCCTTACAAAACTAAAAAGCATGTACACAAATGCCGGAAGTCTAGCTAACAAAATGGAAGAATTGGAGCTGCTGATACTCAAGGAGGATTAAAGCCCCGTACACAAGATGCAAAATTCGGACAGGAATTTTCGTTCGATGGCCTGTCGTCCAAAATTATTACCGTTAGTATGTTCCTTTCGACAGCCGATTTTGACTTTTCGTCCGAAAAAATCCTGAAGTGCAGACTAGAAAATGTTTGTCAAACCACAGCCCAACGTCCGATTTTTGTTCCGTTAGTACAGTTTTTGTATGAAAAAAATTGTACGACCGAGACTATGCATGCTCAGAAACTAAAAAAAGTTGAAAAAATATACAAAACATTACGTCACTTCTGACATTGAGTTCGGTCATACGAAAATTTTCGTATTGTTAGTACGCTCTTCACTCTCGACATGAAATGAGCATCCAACAAAAAACGGACATTCTGCCATCCAAAAATTGGATCGTGTGTACGAGGTTTTAGACTCCATGGGAATATCAGAAACATGGTTTGACAGGCTTACGAATATCCAGGGGTACTCCTTATATCAGAGAAACAGGAAAGGAAGAAGAGGGGTTGGGGCGTGCCTGTATGTCAAGAATGATCTGCTAGTAAACACGAGGGATTACATTGCTAATGGAGAAGGGAGGAGGTGGAATCCCTGTGGCTAGAGGTTTAAAGGGGAGAAAAAAAGGAAAATTAATAGTGGGCCTCTAACCTGAAGGATGAGAAGAAGTCTGACCTCCTGTCACAGTTAGGAAAGGCGGCAAGCCAGCAGGGTAATGTTATTATAATGGGGGACTTCAATTATCCAGATGATACCTCTCACTCATTTAAGTTTTGCCATCTCCTAAATGTCTTGCAGGACAACTTCATGTGTCAATTGGTGGATGTTGCAAATAGAAATAATGCTCTGTTAGATCTACTAATTACAAGCAACACAGCTCTGATTGCAGATGTGGAAATAAAGGATGACTTAGGAAACAGTGATCACAGAGTAATCACTCTACATTCAGCATAAATCATAGGAAAAGGAGGCATGAGCGTGGTACAAGAACACTTCATTTCATAAGAGCCATCTTTTCCAAACTGCATACCATACTACATGATATTAAATTTGATCACATTCTATAAACACTGAAGGAAAATGGGAACGCTTTATGAGCATATTAAATATTGGCATTAGTCAGTGTATTCCAATGGGTAACAAATATAAAAGAGCCAAAGTTAAACCTGGATTGCTAAACTTTAGCGTAAAAAGGATTATAAAGGAGAATAAAATGGTCATTAAAAAATGTATGACTTAGGGGTCATCGTCGGCATTACATGTCAATTACAGTTTTCAATATAAGTAATCTATGGCATTCATAATGACCGATTGCCTGCCAGTCTGTACACTGCCTCTAAATGACAAATTTCCAGCTGCAGTAATTATCCACTTGCTTACTGGGCACTTTTACCCCCTTCCTGTGCAGGCCAATTTTCAGCTTTCAGCGCTGTTGCACTTTGAATGACAATTGCACGGTCATGCAACACTGGACCCATATGATATGTTTTGCATTTTTTTCACACAAATGGACCTTTCTTTTGGTGGTATTTAATCACCACTGGGTTTTCATTTTTGCTAAACAAACAATTTAAGAACGAAAATTTTGAAAACAAAAAACATTCTTCATGTTTTGTTATAAAATTTTGCAAACAGGTAATTTTTCTCCTTCACTGATGGGCACTGATGAGGTGGCACTGATAGGCTGCTCTAATGGGTGGCACTGATGCGCACCGATAGGTGGCACTGATGGGCACTGATAGTTGGTACTGATAAGCACTGATAGGCAGCACTAAAGGGCCCTAATGGGCGGCACTGGTGGGCACTGATCAGGGGGCACTGATGGGCACTGATTGGCAGCATTGATGGGCACTGATAGGTGGCACTGGTGGTCACTGATAGGTGACACTGGTGGGCAATGGTTAGCAGTACTGATGGGCACTGATAGGTGGCACTGGTGGGCACTGATAGGTGGCACTGGTGGGCACTGATTAGCAGTACTGATGGGCACTGATAGGTTGCACTGGTGGACACTGATAGGTAGCTCTGGTGGGCACTGATTAGCAGCACTGGAGGGCACAGATTTGCAGCACTAAGGGGACCATTGTCCCTCTAACCAAAGTTGGTTAATGGCTTGCTTCTTCTCTTCATGCTGATAGCGTGAAGAAGAAAAAACAGCAGGAAACCAGCTTCTGTTTACTTCTGTGATCAGCTGTCATTAGCTGACAGCTGATCACACAGTAAAGGGCCCGCTGTGATTGTCCCTTTACCTGCTCTTTGATTAGCCATGTGCCAAGGACTCGGCGACCACAGAGAGCACTGTGCCCGTGCCCCCGGGGCACGCAGATGGCTCAAAAATGGGAGGATTTATAGGGACACTTTCCTGGCATTTTAAGCCCATGCTGTTGCTGTCTTTCCGCCCGCGCAAAGGAGTTAAAGTAGGATTTCAGCCTAAACTTAGTAGTCTTAAAACATCTATGCTGACTATCCTGTATACATCAGATGTACAGTATATAGTATATATATATATATACAGGGTGGGCCATTTATATGGATACACCTTAATAAAATGGGAATGGTTGTTGATATTAACTTCCTGTTTGTGGCACATTAGTATATGTGAGGGGGGAAACTTTTCAAGATGGGTGGTGACCATAGTCGGCCATTTTGAATCCAACTTTTGTTTTTTTCAATAGAAAGAGGGTCTTGTGACACATCAAACTTATTGGGAATTTCACAAGAAAAACAATGGTGTGCTTGGTTTTAATGTAACTTTATTCTTTCATGAGTTATTTAAAAGTTTTTGACCACTTATAAAATGTGTTCAATGCGCTGCCCATTGTGTTGGATTGTCAATGCAACCCTCTACTCCCACTCTTCACACACTGATAGCAACACCGCAGGAGAAATGCTAGCACAGGCTTCCGGTATCCGTAGTTTCAGGTGCTGCACATCTCGTATCTTCACAGCATAGACAATTGCCTTCAGATGACCCCAAAGATAAAAGTCTAAGGGGGTCAGATCCGGAGACCTTGGGGGCCATTCAACTGGCCCACGACGACCAATCCACTTTCCAGGAAACTGTTCATCTAGGAATGCTCGGACCTGACACCCATAATGTGGTGATGCACCATCTTGCTGGAACTATGATGTCGGTGATAGGGAATTGCTGACCATCAAGGAGGAATGGCGGTACCTTGTGGAAGGAGCAGCTCACCCGGTATTGGTTTTTACTGACCATAAAAACCATAAAAAAAACCATATGCTGTGAAGATACGAGATGTGCAGCACCTGAAAATACGTATACTGGAAGCCTGTGCTAGCATTTCTTCTGCGGTGTTGCTATCAGTGCATTGACAATCCAACACAATGGGCAGCACATTGAACACATTTTATAAGTGGTCAGAAACTTGTAAATAACTCATGAAAGAATAAAGTTACGTTAAAACCAAGCACACCATTGTTTTTCTTGTGAAATTCCCAATAAGCTTGATGTGTCACATGACCATCTTCCTATTGAAAAAAACAAAAGTTGGATTCAAAATGGC
Source organism: Glandirana rugosa (assembly GCA_018402905.1). Lineage (NCBI taxonomy): Eukaryota > Metazoa > Chordata > Amphibia > Anura > Ranidae > Glandirana > Glandirana rugosa. Next base: position 29,679 of record BLSH010256128.1, read on the forward strand.
CGACTTCAAGATGGCCACCATGGTCACCACCCATCTTGAAAAGTTTCCCCCCTCACATATACTAATGTGCCACAAACAGGAAGTTAATATCACCAACCATTCCCAGTTTATTAAGGTGTATCCATATAAATGGCCCATCCTGTACTATATGGTAGTTGTTAAACCAATGTTCAGTTAGAATAGGAACTTAAAAAAAAAAATAGAAAAAGAACACAAAACCAGTTAAGCCGTTGAGAATATCAATCAAAGACAATTAGAATAACCAATACATGTAACAGAAAGTGCGTAGCACTTTTTCTAACACCTGGGGGAACAGAAGATAATGCCAAAATGGACCGGGAAAAACAGACACATGAATAGTACTCAGCTGTTCCTTAGGGTGTAGAGTATCTTGAGTGTGGAGACAGGCCTACGCCTGCCAGGAGGTTATCTTCAAAATTGGTGGTGGTCACAGCCCATGGTACGGTAGGAGGACGAACAGCCACGGGAGCCCTGTCGGGATCCTTGTTGATCTAGTGGAGGTGATGGTGACGAGACGATGCCCCAGTTCAACAGTCTCTCCATGCCTTCTTTTGGAGAGAGAATATTGGTGGGTTGGTTTTGGTAGGTATTAATCAATTTGGCTGGGAAGCCCCATTTATAGGGAATGTTGTGCTCATGCAGAATGAACGTTACCTGGTTAAATTCTCTGCGGTTCCGGACTGTGGCTGCAGAAATGTCCATGTAGAGTGAGACGTTAGTATAAGGTTCCAGCAGGGACTTGTTTATGCGGGCCGCGGACATAAGTGTCTCTTTCACCTGGTAGAAATGGATGCGAGCTACAACATCTCGTGGAACCGTTTCTGGTAAGTAATTTGGCTTTGCGATTCTATGGGCTCGGTCGATAGTCAGGTCTGATTGTGTTAGTTGAGGTATGAGCTTGAGGAACAATTGTTGAAGGAATGCTGAGAGTTCCGAGGGTTTGACAGTTTTGGGTATGCCTCTAAACTCTATATTGTTCCTCCTGGAACGATCTTCCAAGTCTGTCACTTTCGCTTGTAGATAATGATTATCTTCCACATGTTGGTGAAGCACATCTGAGGCCTCCAGCAGCTTAGCAGCTTGTTCTGTGGAATGCCTCTCAAGAGTATCAGTACGGACTTCCACTTGTTTGACTCTGGCTTGCAAAATTGTCAAGGATGATCAAAGTTTGTTGTGCAAATCATTTTGTAGGGATAGGAGCATCATTTTCAACATATGTTCCGAGGCTGGTTGGTCTCTGGTGGGAAGGTCCACCAGGGAGTCATGGGAGCCCGAGCTATCTTGCCCTTCATCCCAGTGTTGTCTTTTATAGAGCGGGACCTTAGAGGGCGAGGGAGCAGGAGACTGAGCTGCCCTTTTACTTCTGTCGGAGGGAGATGTTAGGGAAGGCTGAGCACAATGTTCAGAGCTGTCCATCTTTTCTGAGGAATTGATAGAAGGTGGCATTGAGTGTGGCCCCATGGAGGACTGCATCATGATTTCTATGGAGAAGAAGTCTGTAATAGGTTTGTTGAGACCCTTTTTCCAGGAGTTGGATTTGGGCATGCCACTACACAAGGGCTGTGTTTATTGCTGCTCCCAATGGAGAGAGGGGCTAGGCTAGGTATGGAGAGCAGGCAGGCCGCTTTCAGGGCCTGGGTCAGGGAGGGTCCTTCGAACTACCCCTGAGATGTAGTTGTGGGGATTTGGTGGGTCTTCCCCAGTGTCGCCTCTATGAGATTTGAGGAAAGGTAATGGTGTCTCGGAGGCTGCTATGCGGGCTTTGGGTTGAGTGCCCGTCTGAGGGAGCTGCAGCAGGTAGTGCTAATGAATTTGCATTAGATTAGATGGTGGATGGACCGGGTCAGGACGTGGAGTTTTAGAGATGTCCGAAGTGCTGGGGTGAGGTGTGCTGCCCGCTAATGTGATGGGCACTGGGGCTAGTCTTCTTCTGTGGGAATTCACTACTTAGTGCTGGCAAGGGCGAGGCCCGTAGCCGCGATGCAGACCTCAAGATGGCAGCCGTTAGCTCTGTGAGATGATGTGGAGAACGGCCTTTCCTCACTGTGGCATCGGTAAGAGCGGCCGATACATAGCGTGGCTGAGGGAGGCAGATATGGGGGATCCGTGCGGGGAGGTTTGCTGCTCTCCTAGACTTCCAGAGCACGAATGGTGGCGGATTGGAGTCAAAGGTCTGGCGGCCTCACTACGGCGGGAGCTGTCTGTATGCCGGGCGGCTTTGGGTCCGCAGCTCTGTAGGAAGGTGGCTCAGGTTTTCCAGTTGTGTATGGGATGGCGGTGGGATCTCACAGGGATGCTTTTAGGGAAGACTCCTTTGCTGATGAGCGCTCAGGGTTGCCAGGAGTCTCAGGCTGAAGAGAGCTGTGAGTTCAAGCGTCCATCTTGGTAAGCGGCTGGCCACGCTCCCCGCCGATAGAGATTTTTAAGTGCCAAAGTTTGTCGCCATTCCACGAGAAGGCGCAATTTCGAAGCATGACATGTTGGGTATCAATTTACCCAGCATAACATTACCTTTCACAATATATAAAACATTTGGCTAACTTTACTGTTGTCTTATTTTTTAATGCAAAAAAAGTGATTTTTTTTTCCAAAAAATTGCACTTTTAAGACCACTGCACAAATACGGTGTGACATAAAGTATTGCAATGACCCACATTTTATTCTCTAGGGTGTTAGAAAAAAATATATATAATGTTTGGGGGTTGTAAGTAATTCTCTAGCAAAAAAAAACAGATTTTAACTTGTAAACACCGAAACTCAGAAAGAGGCTCGGTCCTTAAGTGGTTAACACCATCATTAGTGTCAGTGACGGCAATAATAACCCCATCATTGGGGTCAATGACTGCAATAACCCCTAGTGAATTGGCAGTAACATTTATCTCCCCCAGTGGTTATCAGTGTAGTGAGGTAGGGAAATGTAACCCTTCTCTGGTAATCACTGCAGTGTGGCAGTGAAGATTAACATCCCAACTCTGGTGTCATTGGAGTGGTGCCCAACAAATAGAAGCCCAGAATGTGGTGGGTCAAATATAGGAGGCTGGTAGGCCATGTGTTTGGTTCCACTGCCTTAGGCAGTTCTCTCTGGAACAGGCATCCTCATTAGAGGATTTCCCCCCTCGTCTTGTTCTAGCGACAGCAGTAACATGTTCTAACCTATCCATCCTACATTCAAAATACAAAAAATGTTTTGACTACAGATACCCTTTAACAAAGCCTGGTGGATAGCTTCATTGGCATAGGTATCCAAATGATCATCATGGGTCGAGTGGTGCCAGGTAGAATTATACACATTAATAAAGTCTCCTATGATAAAGCAGAAAGAGAAGAAATAAGTAATCATGGAAAAAATGGCATTTAGATGTAGACTATACATTAGAATGTATTCAAACATTTTTTGCTGCAATTTGTACTGCTTGCTATTATCTATATAATCAGAATTTAAATAAAAAAGAAAAATACTACTTATATTGCTCTAATTGTATATTTAGGCCTACATTTAAAATGGAAAACCACTTTATATTTTCATACAATCCTTTTAACTTGTTGAATGGTTAAACAACTATATTGAAGGTATTTTTAAGGAAATGTTTGATCGTTTAATATTATAATTTATGTAGCATTGACTTATTCTGTATTTTTGTAATATAAAAATAATAGCAGATTTAAAGTAATATACAAAAGTTGATAAGTTGGTATGATTTCCCCAATGAGGGATGACTCTCTGTAGATTTCCATGTCATTTTCTGCTCATCATAATTAGTTCTAATCTTTGAACTGTTTGTAATGATTCCCTAATGTGCTTCTAAATGCGTCTTTATGTATTTATTAATTTCCAGATATGTCAGTCAGGTTAAGCTAACCGTGAAAATTACAGTGTAACACTCACCCCATGTGAAGGGGGCAGCTGTCTCTATTAGCTAGATGTCAGTTTCCAAATTAACCTACTAATTGTGTCTCATTAATTGAAGGTTGCAAAATATCTTCCAGTGGGAAATGTAACCTGCCATTTTTTTTAATTTGTATAGACTGAGAGGACTGATAAAGTGACTTAGCTAAGATATACAGTATATACATACATACAGTATATATCCAAAATTATATATATAAATGTATATATATATATATATATGTACATCATAAAAGTTTAGACGCACACACACACAATGCCGTATATATATACAAACATTTTTAAAAACACATAAGGTGAGTGTAGCCGTATTAGTGCAATTACGACAGAGAAAATTGAGGACTGTCCGTAATACTTTTTTTATTTGCACTGAATATTTGTCCTGAAGAATTGTATGTTAGTGCAAATAAAAACACATTGAAATTACAAAATTATACTGAAAATAGATATATAATCTGTCCCTTACGGCACCAGCAGGAACCTCTCCCTATAGCACTAGGAGATGAATTTAGAACAATAATATGTCCCTCGCAGGAGCAGCAGGAACCTCTCCCTATAGCACTAGGAGATGATTTTAAAACAATAATCTGTCCCTTACAGCACCAGCAGGAACCTGACCCTATAGCAGTAGGCAATGATTTTAGAACAATACTCTGTCCCTTACAGCACCAGCAGGAACCTGACCCTATAGCAGAAGAAGATGATTTTAGAACAATAAACTGTCCCTTATAGCACCAGCAGGAACCTCTCCCTATAGCACTAGGAGATGATTTTAGAACAATAATCTGTCCCTCACTAAGCTTTCCCCTCACTGCACCGCCAGGAACCTTTCTGTAATGCAGGATGAGATGATATTAGATCGGTAATCTATCCCTCAAAGCAGTAGTGAACTCTACCTAGTCCAGTATCAGATCGCTCTGTAATGCAGGATGAGATGTTATTAGATCTGCAATCTGTCTCTCAAAGCAGTAGTAGTAAACTCTACCTAGTCCAGTATCAGATCATTCTGTAATGCAGGATGAGATGTTATTAGATCTTCAATCTGTCCCTCACAGCGCCGGCAGCATCCTCTCCCTACACTAACCTGAGAGCATGTGACATGCAGCACTACGTTACTCCAGCTTATACAGAGGCTGGGTCACATGATGCATTAGTAGGCATGGCTGTGATGGCTTCTAAGGGCAAACCAGTGAAACGCTTGTTGATTGGTTGCCCTGCAGCTATTCAATAGGCGGGATAAAATACCCGAACCACGAACCCGAACCCGGACTTTTTTTTAAATGTCCGGGTTCGGGTCACGGACACCCCAAAGTTTGGTACGGACCCGAACTTTACAGTCTGGGTTCGCTCAACACTAATAATGATTCCATGAAGGACCATGCTTTATTAGGAGTTGGATGCCACCAGTAATGGAGCTGGTCTAGGACAGAGGCATAGTAGTAGGACTGGATATGAGGTAGGTTCACTCCTCCTTTTTTATGGCTTATAGTCAAGATGTAGTGGGCACATCTGGGCTGTTTAGTATTTTGAGATTTGCTTTTGGATTGAAGTAAAGAAAGATTGGGGTATAGGAATAGTCACTGTGCGGAATAGGTAAAGGAGTTTAGAGAGGATCATCATTTTAAAAGAGGCTATCCTGCCTAATGGGGATAGGCAAGTTGTTCACAGTTGGGTTAGAAGTTGAGGGAGCTGTCTTAGGAAGGTATTATAGTTAAGGTCATAGAGGAGATGTGGTGAGGGAGCTAACTTTATTCCTACGTAAGGGATAGCTTAATTCGCCCCAAGTAAAAAGATGTGTTTTTTTAGTCTGTGCATGAGATTCAGTGGAAGGACCAGGGATTTAGAGGAGGTGAGTTTGTAGAAGGAGGCTAGACTGAATTGGGAAAGGATGTCTTGGATCACTGGCATGGATTTGTGATCAGGAGTATTACATCATCGGCAAATAGACTTATTTTGTCCTCCATGCCGTTATGCATTATGCCTGAGATGCGCTTAACCTCCCAAATTCTCACTGCCAGGGGTTCCATTAGTAGAGTGAAAATGAGAGGGGAGAGCGGGCATCCTTGGTGAGTGTCATTGGAGATCCGAAAGGGCTTGGAAAGGGTTATATCGGTCAACACTCTAGCTGTGGGGCTGGAGTATAATGTACCAGAGAAGGGAGACATTTCTGCAATCTAGCTGCAATAACTTTGGCATATATTTTTACATCTGTGTTAAGGAGCAATATAGGCCTGTAATTAGTTGTAGAGGTGGGATCTTTTTTGTGTTTGGGGATGGTAGAAATAACTGAACATAGCCTGTCAATCGGCAGAGAACCAGTGGTGGCAGCTGCGTTGAAGAGGGCCGTGAAGTGGGGAGTAACGTGGTTGGCAAATTTTTTATAAAATTCATTGGTGTAGCCATCTTCTCCAGGTGATTTGTGGAGAGGGAGAGTTTTGATAGCTTTCAGGATTTTATCACCTTAGAATGGTTGGGAGTGTTCAGCTGATTGGGCCGAGGTAATAGTTGGGAGGTCAGTCAGGGATAGAAAGCTATGAATGCTTGTGTCAGTAGGCTGAGGAGTAGATACATCATTGATGAGGTTGTAGAGAGAGGAGTAATAATCGCTAAAAGCATTAGCTAGATCCTGTGGGTTTGTGAGAAGTTGGTTGGTGTTAGGATGATGTATTAATGCTATTCTACAATGTGCTTTGACCTGCCAGTCTAGTAGACCTCCAGCTTTATTTCCTAGAGCATAGTATTTGGATTTAGACAGTTTGATTTTTTTTTCGAATTTGTGGAGTAAAAGTGATCAAAGCTTTTGTCTCCGATCAAGGAGTTCACTTGCTAGTTTATGGGAAGGGGCTGTTTGTTTTGGTGAGAAATTTGGGTGAGGACCTCTTCAATTTGCCTAGACCTCTGGTTCTTAGCATTACTGTGTAGTTTAATTAAAATACCACGCATATAGGCTTTACATGCTGACCAAAGTACAAACCTATCAGTGTCCGATTGGTCATTAAGTTCAGGAGTGGTGTTCGGTAATGAGCTTTTGAGTGTTACTTGGAACTTCAATGAGAGATGCGTCAAGTCTCTATAGGTGAGATGATTTCGGCTTGCAGTTTCCTATAGTAATGGAGACAGGCGCATGGTCAGACCATGTGATGGAACCGATCTCGGATTCTGTGACATCTGGTGATTTTTTCAACAAGGAAGAAGTCTATATGAGAGTATGAGAGTTGAGAAGCTGAGAAGTAGAAGTCTTGTTCGCTTCTGTGTTGGCATCGCCAGGGATCATAGAGGGCGTGCATTTGGAGAAATGGGTTTAGAGTCAGTCGTGATGCCTGAGTTTAGATGTAGAGTCCATGTTCGGGACCCCTGTTATGTTGAAGTCGCCTCCAAGGAGTAGTCTTCCTTTTTGGATGATTGTTATCTTCTTGTGTATTTTGTTGTAGAATTGCAGTTGTTGCTTGTTTGGGCCATATATCTTGATCAGCGTGTAAGGAACCTATTTGATGTCGCATATGAGTATCAAATAATGGCCTACGGTATCTGTAATGGATTGGTGAAGTTTGAATTGTAGTGTATCTTGTATAGCAGTTTGAACTTAGGAGTTTTAGCAGAAGTGGGTTTCTTGTACTAGGAGGATATCAGCCTTTAATCTGTTGGCTTCTTTGAGAAGTGTGGATCGCTTCTGCAGTAATTTGTGCCCCTTGTGTTTAAGGGATTAATTTGAAGGCCATCTTTAGATAGCAGAAATAAGAATGGGTGTCTATAGGTAGGAGCAGTGGTCAATAAAGGTAGGAAGACTGCCAAGTGGCGTGATGCTCTGAAGCATGAGCTATGTAGTTTGTTGTCTATTCAATGTACAGTACTGCAACTTACTTGTTCTTCATTGTTACGAGTTTTGAGTGCACAGAGAAGCAGGTGTCCTCCTTTCTATTCTCCCCTACTCTTTTCTGTAGAACTCAACACTTGCCATGGCTATCAACATCATATCCCTGAACGCTAAAGGCCTTCACTCACCCTTTAAACGTCAGCTTTGGAAAGAGGCATTAACCAACAAGGCTGACATTATATGTGCCCAAGAAACACATTTCATGGCCTCTAAACCGCCCATGTGTACTAACAAGCAGTTCCCACAATGCTTTAGAGCAAACGCACCTACGAAAAAAGTGGGAGTGTTGATGCGCAATGACCTTTAATTTATTGCACTATGAGATTGACCCCCTAGGTAGGTATATTATCCTACATGCAACCTTCAATGGCCAGATAATGACTCTGGTAAACATCTACACCCCTAATACCGGTCAAGCACAGTTCTATCAATTGATTGCAGGAAAATTAGCTCCCTTTAGACAACATCCTCTCATTATATGCTTGGATTTCAACCAAATCGCTGATGCAGCATTGGACTCCTCTAGTCCCCTAAGGAAAAAGTCCACAGCTATATCACACTTTCTCTCTACAGAAGATCTTTACGATGCATGCAGATGCTTACATGATACCGAACGGGACTTCACCTTCTGCTCGCACACCCATAATACCTATTCCAAGATCAATATGTTTTTGGTAGACAAAATTACCCTACAAGCCCTTCAAGAAGCTAAAATTGGTAATATCACATGATCTGACCATGCCCCAATTTCAATCAAACAATTTCGTGTAGATCACAAGACAGTGGGCAAACAGTGGAACTTAACATTATCTCCCTACTGACCAACCCGAACTACCAGAAGCATATCAAATCCGCCATTACTGAATTCGTTCAATATAATGCTAATTCTGTGACATGTCCTTTTACCTGCTGGAACGCCCACAAGGCAATTATAAGAGGCCTTCTTATGAGGTTTGGAGCCCAGGAGAAGAAGAACCGCAATGCTACCACCTCCAAATTCTTAGCCCAGATTAACACGCTTGAAAGGGCACATAAAACAAATCCAAGCTTAACGTTAGGAAACAAACTGAGAAATTTAAGGTAAGCCCTAAATGACCACCTCCCCTCTAGCTTTGACCTAGCCCTGAAGAAATTACGACTATATTTCTACGCCCACCATAATAAGCCAGGGACCAGCCTTACAAAGCAACTTAAAAAACATCTTCTTGCCCAAGACAAGACTCGCCTCTCCAATCCCAAAGCCATAGAAGACCGCTTCAGCCAATTTTACGCTCAACTCTATAATCTAGCAGAGTCTGGAGCCGCCACAGCCCCCTCTTCACCTGATATCTCACACTTTTTAGACAATCTAACAGTACCATCCCTCTCCCATGAACAATTGCTAAACATCTCTACTCCCTTTACCGAATCTGAACTTAAAAAAGCAACAGCTTCATTACCACTTCACAAAGCACCAGGGCCAGACAGCTTCAGTAACGAATACTATAAACAATTTGCACACATGCTCAACCCGTTCCTACTCCAAACATTTAACCATACTTTACAAACTGGTGCAATTCCAGAAGAATCTCTGGCAGCAACAATAACCACTATTCCAAAACCAGGTAAACCAATGGAAGACCCAGTCAGTTACAGGCTGATCTCGCTACTCAATACCGATATGAAACTCTGCACCAAACTATTAGCATCACGCCTGTCTTCTGTGATTTCCCTGCTGGTTCACGCAGATCCGGTGGGGTTCATGAACGGTAGACAGGCATCAGATGGCACTAGAAGATATATTAACCTACTTCAGTGGGCGGAGCGCTGTCGGACGCCTTCTCTGTTCATCTCCTTGAATGCGGAGAAGGCATTCGACAGAGTCAACTGGAACTTCCTGAAAGCAGTACTCTTAAAATTTGGCCTCTCAGGACCCCTCCTTGATGCCATTATGGCTCTCTATTCAGCCCCAAATGCCAGAGATGTCAACTCCAGGATTTTCTCGGACTTCTTTAAAATATCCAATGGCACCAGGCAGGGTTGCCCTCTGTCCCCCTTAATCTTCTCCCTAATTATGGAACCCCTGGCGATAGCCATAGGCTCCAACAGCTCTATCCGCAGCATATCTATTGACACATATGAACACAAAATCGGCCTCTATGCAGATGATGTAATCATCTCTATCACAGAGCCTCAGCTTTCGCTCCCACACCTACACCAAACCTTAGACCTCTTTGGCAAGGAATCCCTGTACAATTATTCAAAGTCTGCCATGCTTGGAGCCAATCTAGACAATACAGCCAAACTAAACATTGCTAAAATCTCATAGTTTTCCTGGGCTCCAAACTCCACTCTTCCCTATCTCGGCATCCCTTTGACCTTACCTTCCTCTCAGCTGCTCACACAGAACTTTGCTCAGCTGGTGGTCAAATTACAAAAGACAATACAAAACTTGAAGAATGTCCAAGCCTCATGGGCAGGTCGCATAGCCCTCTCAAAAATGTACTTACTATCACACATACTCTATATTCTCCAAACGCTACCTATACCCTTCTTACGCTCTCACCTTGACAAACTGCAAGCAATTGTATCATCATTCATCTGGAATAAAAAGCACCCAAGAATTAGAAGATCTACATTATGCTTCCCAACTGCTTCGGGAGGAATGGACGCACCTAACATTAACGCCTACTATAGAGCAACAATACTTGAATAAGCTAAGAGTTGGTGAGCTCCGACTACACAATTTCCTTGGCTGCAAATTGAGAAGTCTGCCTTAGCAACGGATCTGAAGCAAACACTTGTGGCTTTATTACTATAACACCAGAAACAACACAACTTCCTATACACGGTCAATGCCACGACTAGGACTTGGCTCTCTCTCTTGCAACTAGCCAGTGGGATACCTCAAGTAATCCTCAGCGATCTCTCTCTACATTCTTTGAAATCTATTATGCCAGACATCTCTCTATCTGACTGGTCACGGGCAGGAATCTCCTCTCTCGCACAGCTATACGATAAAACTGTGCTTCTTTCCTTTCAACAACTGAGGAACAAATTTCAGATCACTGCCAAGGACCTCTTCAAATACCTCAGGGTCCGCTCTCTTCTTACTAAAGTGCCTCGCTCCAGCAATCCAATTTTGGGGCATATCATGTGCTTCTACTCCCACACAAATAACACGAAGAAGGGCATATCTTACTTGTACAACCTGCTGACCAATGTTACTGACAACAGTAAATAAGGTAAATGGGAAAACATACTCCATTGCTCGTACACCTCACAGCAATGGCTTCGCACACTTCAATCTCCTCTAAAATTCTCCAAATGCATCACTCATTGGGAAGGAGTACAAAAACGACTCCATAACTGGTATCTCACCTCAGCAAATCTCGCTAATATCTACCCCACGTCTACACATCACTGTTGGAGACTTTGTGGTCACAAGGGCACCACCATTCACATCTGGTGGTCCTGCCCCAAATTGGCCCCCTTGTGGCATGGCGTAACAAAACCTTTATCGGACCTCTTCTGCACACCTGCAATTCTCTCTCCACAACTGATACTGTTCGGACTGGAACTCAACTCCTGGACTGTCCATACCCACGCTATTCTAACTCATATACTTATAGCCATCAGACTATCCATCGCCAGGGACTGGAAAGCCCCAGATCCATCTTCTATAAATTACGTATTTGCCTCTATAAACAATCAATGCCTCATGGAATATATGTTCGCCAAGGCCCACCTTCAAGCCCCGCTTTTTCAGAAAAGATGGGCCCTTTGGTTGCACCACCCCAAGTGCACCTTACCATCCTAAACAGCGACTTCCTTAGAGCAACTGTGCACTGTTATTCTGTTGTTACTGTTGATACGGATTGTTGCTCTCCAACACTTGGCATATATACCGTGGTTCTGCGAGGACAGGGCATGCTATCCCATTACCGGGGAAGGAGTGCCCTGTCCTCCTGACCCTTTCTCCCTAGGTTTGCCTTGTTTATGACACCTCTATTCTGATAAGTTTACAGCTTTACGGACTTTCAATGAAAATACTATATATTGTTTTGTATGATACCTCCTTCTGTATGTATACAAATGCAAATTATATCACCTGTATATGCTCTTTCCTTGAAAAAACACTTTTACCTGAAAGAGGACAGGCTGCCGTGACGATAAACCTGGGTTATGGTAGCTATCTGCTGCCATAACAACGATATTACACTGCAAAGTACCGACGTACAATGACGATGGGTGGTCCGCAAGTGGTTAATATCGGGGTCACTGACACCAATGGTAGGTGTTTATTATTGCAATCATTGACACCAATGATGGGGGATTTATTGCGGTAACTGATACCAATGATGGGGGTCATTATTAGGGTCACTAACACCAATTATAGGGGGTTATTATTACGGTCACTGACACCAATGTTAGGGGTTATTATTAGGGGCACTGACATCAATGATAGTCTTTATTACTAGGGTCACTGGCATCAATGATGGGGGTTATTAGTGCGGTCACTAACATCAATGATTGGGGTTATCATTGTGTTCACTGACATCAACGGTGGGGCTATTATTGTGGTCACTGACACCAATGATGGGGGTTATTTGTGCCTGCCTTTGGACTTGACCTCTAGTTGTGATCCCGGCTCATTTAAGGGCTTCTTCTGATCATCGATGTATGACTCCTGCTTGCTGCCTGACTAGGAGGGGTGGGCTCCCTCTACTGTCATCACACATTGCACACTGCTGCACTGACCTGCTCCACTAATAGTGTACCCTGTGTTCCTGCTGTAACTCTTGACCACATGTCTGAGAACCACCTAGCCAGACACTTCCCAAAGCAGATTGTGGACGTGGCCAGGAGGTTGGTCCCCAAGTTGAAGGACCAACACACAAAGTCCAGAAAAGGTTTCTCCCAGCCTCCACTCCATCTGCACAGCAGCACAGCTCCACCTACAGAATGGAAGATAAGCTGCACCTGCCTACACTACCCCCCCCCCCCCCCACCTTAACAAATGCAGTCTTTAGCATTGGTAGTATGGAAATCCCAAACAAAAAGTTCCCATAAGGTACATAATATCATTTTGAAAAGTTAACTTCCCATGACATAATCAGAATATATTCATCAGTGTAAGGTTCTCCATCCTGACCCAAATCCTCACCATTGTCCTTAATAGCAACAGGTTGCTTGGTGGCCTCAGGTGCCTGGGACCTATTATAGGCAGGCATAACCCCCTCACATGGGCCAGCAACAATGTCCTCAGTAGTGTCCGGGGGCTGTCCACAAAGTCACCAGGACTCCCTGCTTCCTCACTAGAAACAGCAGTCGGGCCTCTGGGGGTGCCCGCAGGCATGACAGGTGCAACAAAGGCCAGAGAACTGGTCTCAATGGGGGCAAATACCACTCAACAGGAACTTCTTGCACTGATGAAACATCCAAGGTACCACTCTCTCCCCAGTCAGTAGTGGACCCCATAAAACAATCTCTACTCAGGACACGGCTTAAGCAAGTTTTAGTACACAGATGAGACCAGGAATGGTTGCTTTCCAACCCATTATGGACAAGCTCCCTACTGGAGTTCCACCTTGCAATTTGTCACAAACTTTGGATTTTTGACCAACACCCGGTCCCCCAGTCATAGCGGTTCAAGGTTCCAACCAATCAACTGTTTGGCCCTCTTTAGCCGATCCCACTGCTCTTGGACCCCTTTGGGCATGCAAAGGGAAATAGACTTCCAGCAACAACTCCACAGGCAGCTGACCACTACCCCCAAATATCAGAAAGAAAAGTCTAACCCATGGCCTGGTGGATGGTGTGGTTGTAGGCCCAAATAACATTGACAATATGTTGGCACCAGCAAACCCGATGCCCCTGATTCAGTGTTCTTAGCATATTCAGTAGAGTGTAGTTAAAATGCTCCCAGACCCCATTATCCTTAGCATGAAATGGGGTAGTGTGGGACATACAAATCCCTCTGAGCCGATATAGTTCAGAAAACACTTGCGATTCAAAGTTGGGCCTTAGTCCAACAGGATATGTTTGGGGCACCCATAAAGCTGCATCACATGGCTCCAGGAAAGTTTGGCAATGGTGACTGTGGTTTAGTCTTTATTGGCTACAACAACAGCAAATTGGTCAAGAAACACCAGAGCATAGTGGAAACCAGGGGAGGAGGCCAACCCTTTTAGAAAGTGCATGGTGAGAAGCTAAAAGGGTTCCAACATGGAGCTTGCCATGGGTGTGGTCTGTTCCATGGATGCCTTCTGCGGTCTTACATATTTTATTTTATTTAATTTAAAAACCCTCCACTCTGTATGTAGTGCACTCCTGAACCCTGCACTCTTTATGTAGTTCTCTCCTGAACCATGCACTATATATAATGCACTTCTGAATTCTGCCCATTTTTTGAAAAAAATACCCGTTGATCCTGCCATTGACCTCCCGTTCCTTGTCAGCAGTGGCAACTATCTGCTGGCTCATCTACCTTCTGTGGCATTGTCACCTCTTGTACCTGTGCTCCAGACCATACTTGATGTAGCCAGGAGTGGGCAAATATTGCCTGCCTTATCAGGAGACACTTTGCAGCACTCGCTGCAGTGAGACTGCTGCCTTCTAGTGTTCAGCTTAGACTCTATCTCATCACATCCTGCCAGCAGAGTGAATAATATCAGGGAGTGAAGCAAATCATTTTGGGATATGTAGTCCAAAGAACCAGGGTTTGCACTCAAATTGGACTGTAATGGGCTACAAGTGCTAGCTGGCTGAAAGGGGAGAGGAGAATGTTGGGAAAGGTGATATAAAGGCCGGGCTAGGCCAGGATCATTCTCTTGGGACCCCGGCCTGAATCTGCAAGCAAGTGACTCTGTGTTGCCATGCTGTGGCCAAGTCGTGGCCTGTGCATCAAGGAGAGAGAGTCATCATACCTGTGTACAGGAGCATCTACTGCCAGCCACTTCTGATCGTCCAGCGCCAGCCTGGAAGCTGCTCTTATCACATCCGCGCCAGATCCTGCTGAGCCAGACTCTGCAGAGGCTTGTGGTAAAGTCCTCACACCACTTCTCATCATGGAAGATCGCTGGGATTGATGAGAGGGCATCTGCCCATTTTTCTTTACAACAAAGGGACACTGCATACAGACACCATAGCTGTTTCTCTGAGTAATCTGTAGGAGAACTTTGTGCTGCACTTACTTACAGCTGAGCAGCCACAGTGTTCACCCTACTCACCCAGACACTGTCAGACAACCTTAAGTGCATCATTAAAGAGCTAGCTGAAGAGAGACTATAACATATCCCCCACCCTCAAGGGATAAGTGCCATTGGCGCCATAACAGCCCAAACTTACACTCAGGACTCTATTCACTGAAAGAGCGAGTTTAACGACTTAAGGAAATAATAGAAAATAACCAACACTAGTATTCAACAAAGTGGCTAGCAACAGAGGAAGAGACACTACCCCCTCTGAAAAACAATATAGTAAACCACTTAAGGACAGGAAGGATTTCCCCCTTAATGACCAGGCCCTTTTTTTGCGATACGGCACTGCGTCACTTTAACTCAAAATTGTCGTTGTACCCAAATAAAATTGATGTCCTTTTTTCCCACAAATAGAGCTTTCTTTTGGGGGTATTTGATCACCTCTGCAGCTTTTATTTTTTGCGCTATCAACAAAAAAAGCGACAATTTTGAAAAAAAAAAAAGCAGTATTTTTTACTTTTGCTATTATAAATATCCCAAAAATATATATAAAAAAACAAATGTATTCATCAGTTTTGGCCGATATGTATTCTCCAACATATTTTTGGTAAAAAAAATCGCAATAAGCGTATATTGATTGTTTTGCGCAAAAGTTTTTGCGTCTACAAAATAGGGAATAGATTTATTGCATTTTTATTATTTATTTTTTTTTTACTAGTAATGGCAACGATCAGTGATTTTTAGCAGGACTGCGACATTGCGGCGAACAGATCGGACACCTAATTGACATTTTTGAGTGACATTATTACAGTAATCAGTGCTAAAAATATGCACTGTTATTGTACTAATGACACTGGCAGGGAAGGGGTTAACACTAGGGGTGATCAAGGGGTTAAATGTGTTCCCTCATTGTGTTTCTAACTGTGTGGGGGGGTGGGCTGCCTGGGGAAACACACAGCTCCGTCTTCCTGCATAGGAGAAAGACAGGCTCTGTGTGATCTCCCCTGTTGGAACGGAGATCTGCCTTGCTTACATCCCCAAATCCCCATTCTGTCACTACGGGGAACAATCGCGGGTGGCCGGTTAAAGACTTAAGGGTCATATTGTTTATACTGAATGAATACAGTATCCATTGGGTTTCGGGACTGTGGTGTTGGGACATAGAAGGGAGTGCTCCGACATAAAAAAGGGTCATTCCCCTGCCTGTCTTTGGCCTGTACCCATAGGTCCCAACTAAAACAAAGATCTTTCTTGAACCTGTGTAAGTGTTCATCATATATTGTGACCTGTTATTGTCTCTTTGTCTGACTGTACTGCTGTTAGATTATTTGTCATATTAAACCTTCTGCAAGTTATATGACTGAATTATATTGCTCTTCATATTCCAGTAAACAACATTCAACTGTTTCAGTTAACTGTGTGTGTCTTTAAGTGTCTTTGGTCACAACAAGAATGTCAGAACCCAGGGTGTCAGAGGTGTTGGAGGACTTGCAATGTCTGGGCAATCAGTGGGGTACCAATCCTTTAAACAGCCCATACAGGGGTTGCGCTATGAAAAAAAAAAAGCTGTGTCTACAGCTTACTCTGCCTGATCCTCGTAGGACAGAGAACTTTAATTTATGGTGGCTCCACAGCCTTACTGTCATTACTAATTATGATAGGGAAGATTGCTCTGGTTTTGTGACACTATGCATGCTCTATTATTGCTTCGTCATCCCCACTGCCTGGGCATGTAGAGTAAAGAAAGAGCAATAAGGTCATGTGAAAAACAGCAAATAAATGTGCTATATTCTCAAAAGCTGTGACTTATTTAGGTTACAGAACATCTGGCAGTGGCCAGGACTCAGTGGTGGCATGGGGTAGAACCTGCTAGACTGAGCTATGAAGGGTCTACAAGCACCTTAGATATAATTATGAGGTACCACCAATGTCAGTATAAGGGCTAGTTTACACTTGCTTCGGCTTCAATGCTCATTAAAGCTCATACAGCTTCAACAAGGCTTCGAGGAGGCTTCAACAAGGCTTCGAGGAGGCTTCAGTGATGCACTTTTGAAGCCTTGTTGAAGCTTGGCAGATCTGTGTATCTCACATCCGCAATTTCTCCAAAACAAAGCGAAGCTAAAGCTGAATTACAGCCTCTGAAAAGCCACAGGTGCTTTAAGTGAGCTTCAAACAAGCTTTGTCATAGACTTCTATGGAAGCATTGGGGAGGCTTTGAAGCCTGGCTAAAAGCTACCAGGGGTATAATTTTTGACGCAAAGCTAAAGTGAAGCAAAGTCAACGCAAGGTGTAAACAGGGCTGTAAGCAAACCATTTTATTTAGTGACAGGAGCTTTGACTGGTGTTAAGGGAGCTTTAACAATGCCTGTCTGACGCCCTGTTTTGAAGCAAACTGTAAATGAGCCCTTAGGGCCCCTAGCACTCAAGGTGAGATGTCATAGTGTGCTCCCCCAAGCCTTTTAATTCAATGGTAGAAAAACGAAGGCTCCTTTCAGATTAGCAGCAGTGTTTGCCACCCCCCTAAAAAGCCATCCGTGGTGAACCCCTTTAACAGGATGGAGAATGAAGGTTTGCAGGCATTCAGGAGGTGATACTGATGCAACCCAATGCCTGGTTTTTTTTTTAACAACTGAATGGGAACCACACTGCAACCACAAGCCAATCATTTTGCTCATGGCTGCTGCGCAGTCCCATTCACTTACATGGGAGAGTTTGGAAAGTGGTGCAGGTCAAACTTGGCATTCTATGTTACAATTGAGGTGCAGTCCTATTCCCTTAGATATGAACAAGGGGGTTGAGTTTGGCCTGGAATACACTATATTACCAAAAGTATTGGGACACCTGCCTTTACACACACATGAACTTTAATGGCATCCCAATCTTAGTCCGTAGGGTTCAATATTGAGTTGGCCCACCCATTGCAGCTATCACAGCTTCAACTCTTCTGGGAAGGCTGTCCACAAGGTTTAGGAGTGTCTATGGGAATGTTTGACCATTCTTCCAGAAGCACATTTGTGAGGTCAGTTACTGATGTTGGACGAGAAGGCCTGGCTTACAGTCTCCGCTCTAATCATGATCATGATGATCATGTAATAAAAGAAAAAATACAATTAAATAATAAAAAAGAAATATTGGTGTTTAAAATCTGTGTTTTTCACATATTTTTGGTGTATTTTGTGTTATCTGAGTAACATAAAATAGCAACTTAAAACAGCTGTAAGATACAGTAACCAGTCATGTACACAGTGATATAAAATGTTATTTTTGCACTTTTTTTCTGTTGCCTAAAAACTTTTTAAACTTTTTTAGGGATTTTTATTATTGTGTGATATTAGTGTATGATTATTGGTTTTATTTTGGTGAGTGATCAGTGATCATGCAGTAATGTAAAACAATACTACTACTACTAATAATAATATCACAATATAAAATAATAATAAAATAAACGAATAAGAAAAAATAAGTACAATTTGTTCCCTTTGCCAACATAATGCTAACAGTTATTATGATTATTTATTGATAACTACAATGTTATACTTTGCAAAATGTGAACATTTCATATAGTTTATTTCAAGCAATATTTATTTTTTTTCATGTATCAGAAATGTCAGAAATAAAAGCTATAGATAATTACATTAATTGGCATTTTTAAATGTTCTTTTTGCTTTGATTCCCTTGACTCTCCCCCGATGGGATTGCTCATTTGTACAAGATTTAGATGTTGTATCACTAATTAGATTTCAAAGCTTGCTGATGCAGTGTAAATGCTGTAATAGACAAATCTTCTTCCTAATTACCATTGTCAGTATGACTGAGCTTACAGTAAAAGTATAATAATTGATCCCAGTGGATAAAACTGTAACCTGGCACAACATTATTATTAAAGTCAGTGGCTAATGACGAGTCTTGTTATCTATGATTGTCATTGGGAATTGGGAATATTAAGAAGCTTAACTGTAATATGAATTAGCTTTAAGAAATTACTTCAAATGCTCACTTAGAAAAGAAATAAAAGTTAAATAAATATATTTTTTACAATTATTTCGAAAAAGGAATAAAAAATACACAGGACCCCGGTAATTAATGTTAAAAATATGTGTAAATATGAGTAATGAACAACAGTATTTTATTTTCACAGTCTGAAAAGTGTTTAGCAAATTTGCAGCTTTGATTAGATTCTCATAGGGGTTTGATTTTGATAGCAAACTGAGTAGTTGTAATCTTGAAGCTTCGGGACAATATCTGCAAGAAGTGTGTTTATACTTCCTGTGTTTCTTAGGTTTTACTTGGGATTCTCTGAAGAATAATGGAAACCAATGGTTTTCAGGCAATTTTATTTTAAAATTTACATTCTTTATTATATTATAAGGTTATATGGTTTTAACCACTTCAAGACCAGATGGTTTTTCCCCCTACCTGCCAGGGCCATATTTTAGTTTTCAGCACTGTCACACTTTGAATGCCAGTCACTCTAAAATGTGTTGCACTGTCCTATAGCAAATATCTCATATTATACATTAATAGCGCATACATGTGAAAACACCTAAAGATGAGCAAAACACTCATCAAGTGAGACAAACTATTGCAAAATAATCAGGAGTGAAAGTCATTAATTAAGACAACAAATAGTTCATGTAAGTCAGCGAATAATTTGTATAATGACACACATACAGTATGCAATGTTTCTCTACAGTGCAAATACCTTAGTGCTCACCCACCACCACATTAATCCACTGCTTACCAAATATAGAAAGCACTTCAACTATATCAAGGTGATTCCAACTGTAGCCCGGTTATAATCTCAATCACATCAAATAGTATCCATTAGGAAAGAACAAAATGAACGACATAGTGTAGCATTAACACATCACCATTTATTTATTAAAATAATTGTACTCACATAACAGCACACAGAAACGGCATATAGTCACTGTCCTACTGACACCAGCCACTGCCCTACTGACACCAGCTGCTGCCTAACTGACACCAGCCACTGCCCTACTGACACCAGCCACTGCCTAACTGACACCAGCCACTGCCTAACTGACACCATCCACTGCCCTACTGACACCAGCCACTGCCCTACTGACACCCTCCACTGCCCTAGTGACACCAGCCACTGCCCTACTGACACCAGCCACTGCCTAACTGACACCAGCCCCTGCCCTACTGACACCAGCCACTGCCTAACTGACAACAGCCACTGCCCTACTGACACTGTCAACTGCCCTACTAATGCCAGACTCTGCCCTACTGACACCAGCCACTGCCCTACTGACACTGTCCACTGCGCTACTGACACTGTCAACTGTCCTACTAATGCCAGACTCTGCCCTACTGACACCGACCACTGCCCTACTGACGCCAGCCATTGCCCTACTGCCCCTGTCAACTGCCCTACTGACAACAGTCATTGCCCTACTGCCACTGTCAACTGCCCTACTGACACCAGCCATTGCCCTACTGCCACTGTCAACTGCCCTACTGACAACAGCCATTGCCCTACTGCCACTGTCAACTGCCCAACTGATACCAGCCACTGCCCTACTGACACCAGCCACTACCCTACTGCCACTGTCAACTGCCCTACTAATGCCAACCACTGCCCTACTGACACTGTCCACTGCCCTACTGACACCAGCCATTGCCTAACTGACATTGTCCACTGCCCTACTGCCACTGTCAACTGCCCTACTGAAACCAGCCACTGCCCTACTGATATTGTCAACTGCCCTACTGACACCATCCACTGCCCTACTGCCACTGTCAACTGACCTACTGATACCAGCCACTGCTCTACAGACACAAAATACTGCACTTCTGATACCGTTTATTTCCCTACTGACACCAGCCACTGCCCTACCAATGCTGTCAACTGCCCTACAGCATACCAAGACATTTTGGAAAATGTAATGCTCCCAACTTTATGGGAACAGTTTGGGAATGGCCCCTTCCTGTTCCAAGAAGACTGTGTACCAGTGCACAAAGCAAGGTCCATAAAGACATGGATGAGTGAGTTTGGGGTGGAGGAACGTGACTGGCCTGCACAGAGTTCTAACCTCAACCTGATAGAACACATGTGGTTTGAATTAGTGCAGAGACTGTGAGCCAAGCGGTCTCATCCAACATCAGTGCCTGACCTCACAAATGCGCTTCTGGAAGAATGGTCAAACATTCCCATAGACACTCCTAAACCTTATGGACAGCCTTCCTAGAAGAGTTGAAGCCGTTATAGCTGCAAAGGGTGGGCCAACTCAATATTGAACCCTACAGACGAAGACTGGCATGCCATTAACCCCACATTCACATTTGGCCGATTTGGCATGCAAGTTCAGCTGAACTTGCACAATTTCTGACCCTCATTCAGTGTGAACTTTGGCTCAAGTTCGTGTGTAAGTGTAAAGGCAGGCGTTCCAATACTTTTTGTAATGTTGTGTATAATGAGGCTATACTGATTTCACAGAATTGTGAAGAGGAAAGTTTCTTTAGTGTTTGGCTCAGAATATATAGGTATAGATTTTTAAGAACCAGTTTTTTGCATTTTTTTTTTGCAAAGCTGGTCAAAGTGATAGGAATATTCTAGAAAAAGAATAAGAGCCTCTCTGCTGTTTTTGTGCTTCACGTTAATGAGTGCACATTAATGTGCATTGTGTTAAGGCAACCTATTAATTTTTAATAGGCTGACAAGCACAAGAATGAACAAAAAAGCAGACATGCGGCAGTGCTGCACAGTGCATTGTAGTGTGTTGCTTTAGTGCATCTGGGGGTCATTCACAATAAATAGCACTGCACTCAATGCACAGTAACATGCATTACCATGATACACTGCAGTGCAAAATTGTGATTCTGGCCTATGAGAAACATCAATGCAAGCATTTACTGAGTGTTATATGTTTTATAAGCTGCTATTTTTTATGTGTTATCCTATTATCTCGAGAAAATAATACAACAGCAAACTTCACCAAAATAAGTGAAAAAAAAAGGGAAGCATGTAGATGTTTTCCTTCTTGGAAATTTATGATATGTCATTGATCACTGATTCTGCATGATGCGATTAAAAACAACCCTGAAAAACTGGTCTTTTTTTCTCTTTATTGCATTTTTGTTTTATGTGTTTTTTTAAATGAATGCTATGTTATGCCTTTTCCTTTTATCTCAGAATCTCAAATAGCAGCAAAATACAACAAAAATATATTTAAATAAAAATTAAAGGGAAAGAATATAGAAATGTGCAAAAAATAGTGTGTTCCGCTTTTTATAGTTTTTACTTTATCGTTATGACATTGTGCTATGTCAGTGTTCATGATCATCATGTAATAAAAGAAAACATAAAATGAAATAATAAAAAAGAAAAATTGGTGGGGGCGTGGTTTGGAGCGGGACCTGAATGGACATCTGAGCTTCGAGCTCCCGTCCACGGAGACTTTCTTTACACTCAAGCCGAGCCATCCTGCTGTGCCAACATGAGGAAACACTCCAACTACTCAGCCGTGGCATGCTCTGCCAGCCTCAGCCCGTCAAGGAAACAGTATGCCCAGCCACACTCACTAACAGCAGGGCAGGGGGCTTATGCAGTCACTCAACATCCAGGACTTGCGGTCAGTGGCAGAGGACATAAAAGCCTCACTTACATCAGCCATTACGGAGCTCGGGAGAGACATCCAGACAATGGCACTGCTGATGGATGCCATGGCGAAAACAACAAGCCTCCACGAGTCTGCAATAAAACAGCTACAAGACTCCTCGCACACCCTAGACAACCAGCTCAGAGACATCCAATGGCATTTAGAAGATCTGGACAACCACAGCCACCACCACAACATTCGGGTAAGAGGCATCCCTGAAACTATTGAATATGGTCAAATCACACAGGCCACTGTTGCCATTTTTAATGATCTCCTCGGCTACCCCCCCCCCCCGAAACACCGTTTGATTATGAACGACTGACTACACAGAGCCCTAAAACCGAGAAGCAGAGACACTGACCCCCCAGAGATGTCATATGCTGTCTCGTAAGTTTTAGACTCAAGGAAGAAATCCTGCACAGGGCCAGGGACCGTCATTCCCTACTCTATCGAGGGTCAGAGATAAAACCTTTCTAACACTTATCTCCCATTACTCTCCAGAACAGAAGAGTCCTGCGCCCTCTGCTTGACCTCCTACACAGCAAAAGAATCCAGTACTGCTGGAAGTTCCCCCTTTGCCTGCTGGCCTCATTCCAAAATTGCATGGCGAACCTGAAAATACCGGAGGATCTACCATCCATCTGTGAGACACCCAATCTTCCACGCATTGACATACCAGGCTGGTATAGTACCATCCACCCTACATGCATGAGAAGAACCATGTCTACAGATGTTATCCCGGTCCGAGATGAATTCCACATCAGGTGACGCAGATCGGCTTCACCAAGAAACTCCAGCTCGTCTGAGGTACGAAATGCCATGGCCAGCAGCCCAACGTCCTCTCCAGCCCATAGACGACCAGGAAAGATCTGATTGAACTACACTTGCTTCTCCTCATCTTTACCCCCAGTCAACCCAATGATAACCAGGCCAAGATGAAGCACAGACTCTGGTTTGATGCCTATTGGCCCTTCACAGAACTACTGCTCCCCTGTTTGATTATCCCAGGCAAGAACTAACTCTTTCTTCCCTCCCTCTGTAACCCTAAATTTTAACAGGTATGCCTAGCCAAACAAGAACATATTCTACTAAGGTCTATGAGACCGCAAGACAACAAAGCGTCACCTTCATCACTGGCTGTGACCTTACCACACAAACTCACCCCTGCGGTGCTACCAGGAAGATGTCTCGGTCCTGCTGGTAACAAACATGTATTATGGACACCTGGAAGGCCCTTAACACCGCAACCAAGTACTGTGCTGCTAACTCATTACAACTTCCCTGGTGGTTAGAATACACAGGCATAAGAGTAAACCAACCAATTAGGTTGCCACACCATATCTCCCTATGGATTTTCACTCTACCCTTTCACATTCATATCTCATTTTTTTTCCATCCCCCCCTCTTTCTCATGCACCCCATTCCCCACCCCCTAATTTTTTCCCTTTGCAACCCTTACCCAACTCGAAAATATTTATCCAATAATGCTCACTATGCAAGTACATAACATGTAAAAACAAGCCCATCATATATCAGGCTTGATATTGTTAACATTTTTAGGCAGACCATCTCTGGGGGATGATGTTGAGTGGTTTTAGGGCCCCCACATAGACTACGCATGGCTTTTCTGGCCTCTCTTCCACTTCCATTCTAATACCAACGTTTACCTCAAAGGTAACTAATGCCACCGAGAAATACCCTGTGCAGAATGACACCCACGCACCGCCATCCAACGAGAGCTGAAATTTTTCTTTACTTTAAAGATCCATACGCCTAAGACTGAAGATCGATAACTTTGCAGTTTCTTTTTTATCTGTTTGTTGCTCCCTTTTTTTTTTTCTTTTTTTTTTTTTTTAAAGAATTATGATCCCAAATCGGTTAAAATTCTCTCCTTTTTTTTTTTTACTCTACAATCATGTGTTTACACTACAGAAATCCACCAGTTCATTTGGACTATCATGGTCGACTGAACAATTTTATACATCATGTATTTTATATTATGACAACACTTTTTTACAGATTGATATGTTGACAGCTACCATGAATTGTTGTGTCATGTATGTGTGTATATATATGAACTATTTTTGCATCCAATTTTATATGTATATTGTTATTGATTTTTCCCCGGTATGTCCACACATTTCTTAACAGACGCATGGCAGCATACAGAGATACTTGCCCATCAATTCATTCAGGAGGGCACACTACTAGACCACTCTTCCCTTCCAACCAACGAGACATCTCACTCCTTTCCACTCTGGACATACTAAGTTCGACACTTCCTCAGAGAAACCAACCTCAATTCCTCAGTTTCACGTCCCTTTACTCCTTTTGAGCAGCTCTGTACTCAATCCAGCCTACAACAACATGTGATTTCCACTATCTACAATATTCTCTCCTCTGATAGTTTAATGAAACCTACTAAAACCTTCCTAAATTGGGAGAAAGATCTCCAACCTGAATTGACGGAGGAACAATGGAAACGCATATCTACAATCATACACAAAGGTTCTTTAAATAGGAAGTAAACCCTGATGAGATTTACTTCCTCTTCATTCCTCATCATTAACCTGCAAAGTAAAAGCATAATAGGCTAGTATGCATCGCATAGTAGCCTATTATGTGACACTTACCTGCATTGGAAGCCCGTGCTGTCCCTGCTCCAGGCCGCATACATTTTTGCCCCTCTTCCTTCCGAGGCCGCGGACTCCAGCTCTGTGATTGGCCAGAGCCGTGTGATGTCACTTCAGCCCATGTGCGTGGGAGACGCCAGTTGTGGCACGATCTCAGTGAAGAAATGGCACGGAGCGCATGTGTGATTCTGTGATTAACGTCAGCACATGTGTGTACACGGTATATCTCCTAACCTGTGCAGGTTTAGGAGATATGCAGGAAACCTACAGGTAAGCCTTATTATAGGCTTACCTGTAGGTTAAAGTGGTTGTTATGAGTTGACAACTACTTTAAACGTCTCGATTCAGGAAAATAATTATAAGGTACTGGCTCGCTGGGACCTTATAACCCTGACACTGCTTAACAAATACAACCATGCTCTCTCCGACAAATGCTGGAGGCATTCCAAAGAGACAGGTTAGAGAACTAATATCACAAATCTCCACATACACCCTAGAACACACTCCAGCCCAGCTTCTCCTCCATCACTCAGTTATCCCGGCTCATCACTAGCGCAGAACACTGATTCCTCCCTTAATGAATGCAGCCAAAATGTGTACCTATCCACTGGGGCTCTACATTCCATCCATCTCTGAATGGCTCCAACGTGTTGGAAAAATTGGAGAAATGGAAGAACTCGTATCTATAGCCCGAGATTGCCCAGCCAAATTCTCACGTACGTGAGCTTGCTGGACCCACTTTTGTACCACAGATAGGTACAAATCCTTACTAAACCTAACTCAATCTGATCTCACCCAACAAGCTACCCCTGATCCTTCATAACCCCCCCTTCTTTTTTTTTTATATATGCCTACAGACACCACCATTGACTGACAAGACACATCCCTAAACAAGGGAAGAGACTGGGAAGGCCTGTCTCGGCATACCTATATTCTTCTCTAAAGTTTTTTCAACTGTCCCCCCTTCCTTCCTGCCTCGCCCCTTTTCTCTCCCCCCACACTTTTTTCTTTTTCTCCTTCCCATAGCTTACACCTTTAACCACTCAAAGTATAACCGCTCTTCATCTTCAACCATCCCAACTCTACAAGTTTTGACCACAAGCCATGTGGCCAACCTACTTCGCCAGATGACAATATTAACCCCACATTCTTTAGCAATAGACAGGCAACTTATGGCCCTGATGAGCATTAATCAGCGACAGTTCTAGACTAAACAAACCTTATGCTTTACTGAATCAAGAGTTTTGATGTTTCTCGTTATTATATTTGCCTGTACTACACATTCACAACTGTTATCTTGATGTCTGTATCTCATACTGGCTATTTTGTAAATTTGTTGAAGAACAATGTAAACCTACTTTTGTTACCAATAACAGTTTATGGGAAAAAAAGAAAAGAAAAATTGGTGTTTAAAATCTGCTTTTTCTTGCGTTTTTCACATATTTTTGCTGTATTTTTGGGTTATCTGGGTTTATTTTGTGCAAAGGCAAAAAAAAAGCATAAAATAGCAACTTGAAACAGTTTTAAGAGACAGTAAACAGTCATGTACACAGAGATTTAAAAATTTTACTTTTTGCACCTTTTTTCTGTTGCCTAAATAACTTGTTAAACTTTTTGGGGATTTTTATTATTGTGTGATATTAGTGTATGATTATTGTCTTTATTCTGGTGAGTCATCAGTGAGCATGCAGTAATGTAAAACAATAATTATAATATTACAATATAAAATAATAATAAAATAAAAAGATAAGAAAAAATACAATTTGTTCCCTTTGCCAATATAATGCTAACAGCTATTATTATTGTTGCTATTATTATTTGTTGTTTATTACAATGTTATACTTTGCAATATGTTAATATTTTATATAGTTTATTTCAAGCAATATTTCATTTTTCTTCATGTATCCGAAATGTCAGAAATAATAGCTGCCTAGATAATTACAACATTAATTGGCATTGTTAAATGTTCTTTTCTGCTTTGACTCCCCCATTGGGATTGCTCATTTGCACAAGTTTTAGATGTCTTATTACTAATTAGAATACAAAGTTTGCTGTTGCAGTGTAAATGCTGTAATAGACGAATCTTCTTCCTAATTACCTTTGTCAGCATGACTGAGCTTACAGTACAAGTATAATAATTGATCCCAGTGGATAAAACTGTGACATGACACAACATTATCATTAAAGTCAGTTTTGAGGATTCCCTATGTGGATAATGACGAGTCTTGTTATCTTAGATTGTCATTGGGAATTGGGAATTGGGAATATTAAGAAGTTTAACTGTAATATGAATTAGCTTTAAGAAATTACTTCAAATGCTCACTTAGAAAAGAAATAAAAGCTAAATAAATATAATTTTTAGAATTATGTAGAAAAAATAATAATTAGGAAATAATACACAGAATCCCTTCAATTAATGCTGAAACAATTATGTGCAAATATTTTTAATGAACAATTATATTTTATTTCCATAGTGTAAAAAATGTTTTGCAACTTTGCAGTTTTGATTAGATTTTGATAGCAAGCTGATTAGTTGTAGTCTTGGAGCAATATCTGCAAGGAGTGTGTCTATTCTTCCTGTGTTTTATTTGTGATTCTCTGATTCCCAACCCCAAATAAAAGGGGTTGGGAAGAATAATAGAAACAAATGGTTATTTGACAATTTTATTTTAAAATGTACATTATTTACTATAAAATAAGTTTATATGATTTTAACCACTTCAATAACAAATGTTTTTTTCCCTCTACCTGCCAGGGCCATACTTTAGTTTTCAGCACTGTCACACTTCGAATGACAATCACTCAATTCTTAAATGTGTTGCGCTGCCCCCTTTATAACAAATATCTCATATTATACACTAATAGTGCATACATGTGAAAACACCCAGAGATGAGCAAAACACTCATCAAGTGAGACAAACTATTACAAAATAATCAAGAGTGACAACCATTAATTAAGACAACAAATAGTCCACAGAAGTCATCGAATAATTTGTATAATGACACACATACAGTATGCAATGTTTCTCTACAGTGCAAATACCGTAGTGCTCACCCACCACCACATTAATCCACTGCTTACAGAAATTAAGACCTCTAAGTTAGGGGGTCTGAAAGTGCTTCAACTATATCAAAGTGCTTCCAACTGTAGCCTTGCTAAAATCTCAATCGCATCACTTAATATCCATTAAGCAGGAAAGAACAAAATTAACGACATAGTCCAGCATTAACACAGAACCATTAATTTGTAAAATGAATGGTACTCACATAACAGCACACATATAAAGCATATAGCTGCTGCCCTACTGACATCAGCCACTGCCCTTCTGATATTGTCAACTGCCCTACTAACACCAGCCACTGCCTAACTGATACCATTCACTGACACTGACTACTGCCTGATACTGTCCACTGCCCTACTGACACCAGCCACTGCCCTACTAACAAGGGCCACTACCTGATACCATCAACTTCCCTACTGACACCAGCCACTGCCCTACTGACACCATCCACTGCCCTACTGACACCAGCCTCTGCCCTACTGCCACCAGCCACTGCCCTACTGACACCAGCCACTGCCCTTCTGATATTGTCCACTGCCCTACTAACAAGGGCCACTGCCTGATACTATCAACTGCCCTATTGACACCAGCCACTGCCCTATTGCCACCAGCCATTACCCTACTGACACCAGCCACTGCCCTACTGACACCAGCCACTGCCCTACTGCCAGCAGCCATTGTCCTACTGCCACCAACCACTGTCCTACTGCTACTTTCAACTGCACTACTAACACTAGCCACTGCCCTACTGACACCATCCAGTGCCCTAGCGACACAATCCATTGCCCTACTGCCACTGTCAACTGCCCTACTGATACCAGCCACTGCCCTACTGACACAAGCTACTGCCCTACTGACACCAATCACTGGCCTACTGACACTGTCCACTGCCCTACTGACAACAGCCACTCCCTATTGACCCCAGCCAATGCCCTATTGATACCATCAAATGCCCTGCTGACACCATCCACTGCCCTAATGACACCATCCACTGCCCTGCTGACACCATTCACTGCCCTGCTGACACTATCCACTTCCTTACTGACACCTTCCACTGCCCTACTGACACCGTCCACTGCCCTACTGACACCAGTCACTGCCCTACTGAGCACCCTTGGAGTTTCAAGGAACATAAGTTAGGCTTCTAATTTCCTGACCATCTATCATATTTCTTGAGTCCCTGACAGGAGAAACACCAAAAAATTACCCCAATTTGAAAAGCAAACACCCCAGAGTATTTTCTGAATGAAATAGTGAGTCTTTTGAAATTGTCCTTTTTTGCCACATCATTTTGGAGTGTCATTGACTATAAGATAACATGAACTACTTGAGGAAGCTCTGGGGTTCTGTTTGCCACCATCAAGGCCTGGAGCTTATGTGAGCAATGAGGAGATTTTCTAATGAAAATGATGCCTAACAGCACACCACCCAGCATGTTGAGATCTAGTTTGTTTTGAACACACAGTGTTGAGAACCGAGACACAAGTATTGTCTGTTAAACATGCTCCCACTCTTAAATTGGAAGTTCAATCAAATACTAACTATACTTAAATCTACTCCTACACCCATTCTAAAGCATTTCTGTCTACACTGTGAAAGGAAAGATCTGTACACTTACCTATTCTGAAGGTGCTCTGTTTTGCTCACGTGATTAGCTCCCAGCACTGGCTTAAGAGGGACAGCCACAACGGGTACCCCATGGTATACTTATGGGTGACATCATCACCCAGGCTCTGCAGTCATTGTCGGAGATCTCTCCTCTACACTTAAACTAGCACTGGGACCCGATCATGTGACCTGACTAGAGCCCCCTTAGCATAGGTGAGTATATAGAACTTCCCTTTCCAGGGTAGATAGTGTAGGATTAGAATTTGGGGTAGGAGAAGATTTAAGTATATTTAGCATTTGACTGAACTTCGACTTTAAGCCTGTTGCCCATCCACCGTCTACTTTTGTCTACAATGTCCCCATACAATCACTGTGAAACTTGATTCTGACCATAGTAGTCTACCTTGACGCTAGCCTATTTGTAGATAACTCTATCACCTGCTACCTGCCACATCCCTGAACTGACTAAGCAAGTGCCAGTAGGCCTGATTGCCTAAAGGGAACAGGAGTTGCTATAGGGGAAGATGCACTCACCAGTTTCTGAGGACTGCATTACAGTCTCCTGGACCAGCAACTGAACCACCGGTAAGAAGTTAAAAGAGAGACAATTGGAGGGCGCTCTTCCCAGCTCAGATGCCTAGACCTTGGCTCATAATTTAGCACATACAACAGATATTGAAACATGCAGGATTTTTTTTAGCTGGAACGTAGTAGAACTGGACTCCTGCATCACTGCTTACTACTGTCATTTATAAATATAGAAGTCCATTTTCTGTGTTTATAAGTGACTCTCCTTTCCTGGCGCCCATACAAAACCCTCCCTGCTCAGCACTAAACAACAAAGGCACCAAAGGATGGGTATGTACACAGCCACTATAGTTTTACAGCGGCAGCTTCAGTTGAAGCCCACACTAGCAGTCTGCACTCCTAATGTAAGTTGTAGCTTCTCTTCTTCAGAGAAGAGTGCTGTGCCATGCACTGGACAGGGAGGAGATGAGTGCTCTGTACTGGAAGGGAGGGGGGATTTTGGAAGGAGTGCTCTGTACTGTGGGAGGGGGTTGTAAACTGACCGGTGAGATATGCACTCCTGACACCTGCATTATGTATGCAGTGCACGCCTGAACCCTGCACTCTGTAAGTAGTGCACTTCGGAACCCTGCACTCTGTACGTAGTGCACTCCCGAATAGTGCACTCTATACGTAGCACACTCCTGAACCCTACACTCTGCATGTAGCGCACTCCTGAACCCTGCACTCTGTACGTAGAGCACTTGTTAGAAGCCTTCTTTAATCTAATATCAAATATTTCTGTATTAATAATACTAACCAGTATAAATGTGATGGATCTTAAAATTACAATTGAGTTATATATATTGTATCTCTTCTATAATTGGAAAAGTAACAAATAATATTTTACAGTATGTGTTTACAGATATATAAAAAGGTTTTAGAAGCTCTAGCATTTCTTTGGAGAAGTTTACATGTGGTAGTAATTAGGACATTCCCTCCCCCCAGTTCCAAGGAGAGACTGTCTCAATGTGTCTATAAGCACCCTGAACTTTATTGTTACAGAG
Source organism: Glandirana rugosa (assembly GCA_018402905.1). Classification (NCBI taxonomy): domain Eukaryota; kingdom Metazoa; phylum Chordata; class Amphibia; order Anura; family Ranidae; genus Glandirana; species Glandirana rugosa. Next base: position 61,164 of record BLSH010256128.1, read on the forward strand.
CACTAGTTACCTTAGTGGTTTCTCAGTCGCAGGATGTATGTGTCAGGATTAAGGTTTAATTAAGCAGAAATATATGGTTGAGGTAGCTCTTCACTGTTATCAATTTCTTTTTCATTATTGTTTTATACTGTTCTTTGTTGTATTTGATGCCAAGAACAGCATCTATCAAAGGAGGGAGGAGTGTAGGCAGGTGCAGTCTACATTCCCCACTGCAGGTGGCACTCATCCATAACAGCAATGCAGCTTGAAGTGGAAGTCATGAGAAAATCCATTTCTCATTCCCTCTATCTCCTGAGGCAGCATTTCGGTTGGTTACACTAGATCCAGGTGACCCTGGTGGCCATTTTGGGTCACACAGAGTCTTCCTGCTAGGGTTTCGGGCACATTTCCTAAGGTGGTGAAAGTAGTGTAGCACCTGCTTCTTTTTCTTTAGGATGCGCCCCTTTGGGTAGGACCAGCCAGGCCGCATTCCACTTTTCTGAACAGGTGCTATCTTCAGCACAGGCCTGCTCATCACTTACTCTTTGCTCCAATTATCGCAAGTTCCCGGTCAAGTGACCTTCCCCACCAAGCTGTTGTACTGTTCACTAGTTCTGCAAAAGACTGTTTCCTGCATCCTGGGCCTCTGTGTGTTTACTACCGCCACACCATACTGCACCTACACAACAAGTCCTTCTTTCCAAGGTACAACTATCACCACCCTGGGAGTTACTACACTAGACCTTTATAGCTCCCCACCAGTTCACAAGGCAATGTAGAACAGAATCCTATTCATTCGAGTTCAGTGCATAGTGGAAATATTACAGGTCGTTCCTACACTTCCATAGCGGATTACTGGGCACTATTTTTCTTGACTGCTGGCTGTAGGAATAGATCTAGATATAGCTAGTCCCCTGTTCTTGCTGGTAGAAATGAGAGAACAAAAAATATAAACAAAATGTGCAGAGACTTCACCAACATGACCATTTCCTGGGACACTAGCAAAACACTGAGGCTATGCCTAGCTGGGAGTTGTTATGCCTTTTTTTGCCAGTGTGCAGTTACCGGGATAAAAAAATCAAATTGTAATGAATCAGAATGGTGTACTGCTGCTGTATTTAAGTCGAGCATAACCACTTCAACCCCGGAAAAATTTCCCAGGTTAGGACCAGAGCACTTTTTGCGATTCGGCACTGCGTCGCTTTAACTGACAATTGCGCAGTCGTGCAACGTTGTACTTAAACAAAATTTGTGTCCTTTTTTTCCCCCACAAATAGAGCTTTCTTTTGGTGGCATTTGATCACCTCTGCATCATTTCTGATCACCGCTATAAACAAAAGAAGAGTGACCATTTTGCAAAAAAACCCAAAATTTCTTACTTTCTGCTAAAATACAAATCCAAAAAAAATATATAAAAATTTTTTTCTTTCCATCGGTTTTGGCCGATTTATATTCTTCCTCATATTTGTGATAAACAAAATCGCAATCAGCGTTTATTGATTGGTTTGCTCAAAAGTGGGCGTGTTTACGGATGGTGAGAATTCATTTCTGGGGTTTTTATTTATTTATTTATTTTTTACTAGTAATGGAGGCGATCTGCGATTTTTAGCGGTACTGCGATATTGCAGCGTACATGTCGGACATTTTTGACACGTTTTTGGGACCAATGACACTTATACAGCGATCAGAAATTTAAATGTCCACTCATAACTGTATAAATGTCATTGGCAGTGAAGGGTTTAACCTGCAGGGGGAGACCTAGGGGTTAACTATGTTCCCTGGATGTGTTCTAACTGTGGGGGAGTTGGGCTAGCGTGAGCATGAGAGATCTAACTGATGCCAGTGACAGGGATCAGTAGATCTCCTGTGCCCCCACTAACAGAGCGGGGAACCGCCGTCTTTACATCTACGGTTCTTTGCCTGTGGCCGCTCATCGTGGCTCGCCGGCGGACATCGGGTCCGCCCGAGCCGCGGGCACACTCCTCAGGATCACTGCTTTTTTACGGCGATTCGCTCCCATGTGTCCACACTGCCGCCGTAAATAGACAGTAGGCAGTGTGGAATCGGTTAAAGTAGAACTATAGGCATATGTTTTTTTTTTCATTTTGGCTAGAGTTTGGGAAGGTTATAATACCTGTAAGGTTCCATCTTTGCCATCTTTGTCCCATTGCGGAGATTTACCTTCACGTTTTGTCTCATTGCCAAAACAGTAATTGAGAAGAAATCCCTGTAAATTAAGGGACTCTCTTGGGGACAGCCAGTTCACCAGAACTACTGCACCCAATGGAAGATTTCATCTCTATTACTTTTCTGGGGACAATCGAAAAATTGGCATTTTATTTTACTTTCACGATAATGGTATTGTCATCATGATAATGGTAAACAGGACAAATAGAGAGGATGACCCCCCACAGCAATAAAACTGACTGTGTTCTAATCTCTCTCCACTCTATCCAAAACAAAAAAAAATGTATTTCTTGTTAAAGTTATAAAATGTATGACATGTAGGTGGAAGTGGCGGTGGTGGTGGAGGAGGAGGAGGAGGGAGCCAACACTTTTTTCTAATTGGGGTAGCCCCAAAATATTGAGACATATTTAAAAAAAAAAAGGATAAGTTCACTAAAGTATACCAATGGCTGTGTGAGTCCGGTCTAAATGTCTATTCTGCACAAGGTACAGACAAGTCTTGTGGGATCCATGCCTGGTTCATTTTAATAAAGGTTAGCTTGTCCACGTTGGCTGTGGACAGGCGGCTGCACTTGTCTGTGATAACGCCCCCTGCCGTGCTAAACACACGTTCAGACAATACACTGGCTGCAGAGCAGGCCAGCCCCTCCAAGGCATAAAGGGCAAGCTCAGGCCATATGCCCAATTTGGAGACCCGGAAGTTGAATGGGGCAAACCCATCAGTCAGTACGTGTAGGCGTATGCACACATACTGTTCCACCATGTTGCTGAAATGCTGCCTCCTGCTAAGACGTTGTCTATCGGCTGGTGGTGCTGTTTGTTGTGGCGGGCTGCTGACAAAGCTTTTCCACATTTTGGCCATGCTAACCCTGCATTCTGAGGTGTTGACAGTGCCACAGCTGTGTCGCCACCTCTTCCTCCTCCTCCTCTGCCTTCGCCTTGTGCTTCCACTGAGCCCCCGGTGTCATTTGGGAATACCCTCAGCAGCGTGTCTACCAGCATGCGCTAGCAGTCAGGCATCTTCCTCTCACGCTCCAGTGAGAGAATTAAGGACGGCGTGTTGTTCTTGTAACGGGGATCCAGCAGGGTGGCCACCCAGTAATCAGCACAAGTTACAATGTGGGCAACTCGGCTGTCGTTGAGCAGGCACTGCAGCATGTAGTCACTCATGTGTGCCAGGCTGCCCAGAGGTAAAGACAAGCTGTCCTCTGTGGGAGGTGTATCATCTGTGTCCTCCGTATCCCCCCAGCCACGCTCCAGTGATGCCCACGAGCTGCGTTGGGCGCCACACTGCTGTGAAAACGGATCCTCCTCCTCATCCTCCAGAACTGTGTCCTTACTTGAAAATTTTTTACCTGGCCTATGCTGGTGCAGGAACCCACCCTCCGAGCCACTTGTGAATGACTGGCCTGATAACTGTGGAGGCCCACTCGTTGGTGGTGAAGTGGTGCTGTTCCGCAGAGCGAATAACCCATGTGTGCTGCAGCTGAAACTCCACTATTGCCTGCTGCTGCTCGCACAGTCTCTCCAGCATGTGCAAGGTGGAGTTCCACCTTGTGGGTACATCGCATATGAGGCGGTGAGCGGGAAGTCCGAAGTTCCTCTGCAGCCCAGACAGGCGAGCAGCAGCAGGGTGAGAACGCAGAAACCGTGCACAGGCGGCCCGCACTTTCTGCAGCAGCTATGACATATCTGGGTAGTTTTTTAGAAATTTCTGCACCACCAAATTCAGCACATGCGCCAGGCAAGGGATGTGCGTCAAACCGGCTCGGCCCAGAGCTGCTATGAGATTTCGCCCATTGTCGCACACCACCAGGCCGGGCTTGAGGCTCAGTGGCAACAGCCACTCATCGGTCTGTTGTTCAATGCCCATCCACAGCTCCTACGCAGTGTGGGGTTTATCCCCCAAACATATCAGTTTTAAAACAGCCTGCTGTTGTATCTCCCTGGATGTGCTGAAGTTGGTGGTGAAGGTGTTACGCTGAGCGGATGAGGAGGTGGTAGAGGAGGAGGAAGCGCAGTAGGAGGAGGAGGCAACAGGAGGTAAAGAGAAATGCCCTGCAATCCTTGGTGGCGGAAGGACATGCGCCAAACGGCTAGCCGCCTCAGGCCCACCCACCACTACATTTGCCCAGTGTGCAGTTAGCGAGATATAGTGTCCCTGCCCGTGCTTACTGGTCCATGTATCAGTGGTTATGTGGACCTTGCCACAGATGGTGTTGTGCAGTGCACACTTGATCTCGTTCCCGACTTGTTTGTGCAGGGAAGGGATGGCTCACCTGGAAAAGTAGTTGCGGCTGGGAACCACGTACTGTGGGACAGCCACCGCCATCAGGTTTTTGAAACTGTCCGTGTCCACCAGACGGAATGACAGCATTTCAAAGGCCAGGAATTTTGAAATGCTAGCATTCAGGGCCAGGGATCGCGGGTGGGTAGGGGGGTACTTCCTCTTTCTCTCCAGTGTTTGGGAGATGGACAGCTGTAAGCTTCCATGGGACCATGTGGAAATGCTTGGGGACGGTGGCGGACATGGCGGCGTTGCTGTCATATCGTCTGTTTGCTGGGTGGCAGGTGACGCTGTCACTGTAGAGGTGGAGGAAGAGGCCGAGGCAGCAGCAGAAGAGGAAGCAGGAGGAGGCCGAGACCTTTCTTGGATTTTGAGGTAATTATTCCAATGCAGCTTGTGCCTTGAATTTAGAATGCCTGGTCATGCTGGTTGTGCTCAGGTTTAGAACATTTATGCCTCGCTTCAGCCTCTCATTGCACAGTGTGCAAACCACTCGTGTCTTGTCGTCAGCACATTGTCTGAAGAACTGCCACGCCAGGGAATGCCTTTGAGCTGCCTTTGGTGTGCTAGGTCCCTGTGTGCGGTGGGTAGTAGCAGGCCTACTGTCTAGGGAACGCTCGCTCCGCTTTTGCATCCTGCTTCCTCTTTTGCTCTGCTGGTGCCTCTGTGCGACCCCCACATCTTCCTCCAAACTGCACACGTCACTCGCATGACCCTCAGTCCATGTGGGGTCTAGGACCTCATCATCCTCCACATCATCTTCCACCCACCCTTCACCACTGCCCTCCTTGTCAGTCTGCACACTGAGGAAAGCTGCAGCAGTTGGCACCTGTGTTTCGTCATCATCAGAGACACGCTGCGCTGGTGTTTCAATGTCCTCATCCTGCAACAGAAGTGGTTGGGCATCGGTGCACTCAATGTCTTCCACCTCTGGGGCAGAGCTATGTGGATGGTCCACGGAATGCACAGCAGCAGAGTTATCAAAAAGCATAAGAGACTGCTGCATGACTTGGGGCTCAGACTGCTTGTCTAATTTACAAGGGGCTGAGGTAAAAGACAGATGACCATGGGGTTTAGGTGCCAACTCTGAGCTTTCATCAAGGGACCGGGTGGGAGACAATGTGAAGGAACTGGAGGTATTGTCAGAAACCCAATCTACTATCTCCTGTACTTGTTCTGGCCTCACCAATCGTAGAGGGGCATTCGGGCCTACAATATACCGGTGAAGGTTCTGTTGGCTACCTGAGGAAGGTGTTTCCCTTGTGCGTGTAGCTGGCACACCTCAACCACGTCCTCTCCTTCCAACAGGAGGTTCACCAACACCACCAACACCAGCAGCACCAGCATCACAAGCAG
>BLSH010256128.1:85383-120096 GCA_018402905.1 Glandirana rugosa
GAAGACGGATCGGGAAGACATGAAGACGACGGACGGGTAACTGCTGGGACGTATTTCCCGTTCGAGTCCGGTACACCGGTTAAACCTCTGGGTCTTCAACTTAGCCCGTCTGGGTAGTCCGTCATGTACATCCGCACACGGGTGTATGAGAACGTGGTACAACGACTTTACGACGGAAGACGATTCTGGAACAGATAGCCGACCACCACGACAAACAACACCGCCCGACGACTGTTTCGAAACGGTGTAAAGTCGGTACGATTGGGACGGAAGATTACAAGGACAACGTGCCGTCCTTAATCCCCTCACTGGAGCGTGAGAGGAAGATGCGCGACTACAAGCGCACACTGGTAGAGGCGCTGCTGAGGGCATTACCAAATGACACCGGGGGCTCAGCGGAAGCACAAGGTGAAGGTAGAGGAGGAGGAGGAGTTAGACTCCACCAACACAGCTGGGCCACCGCCAGCACCTCAGAAGGCAGGGTTAGCATGGCTGAAATGTGGCAAAGCTTTGTCAGCAGCCCGCCACAACAAACAGCACCACCAGCCGATAGACAAGGTCTTAGCAGAAGGCAGCATTTCAGCAACATGGTGCAAGAGTATGTGGGCACACGCCTACATGTACTGCCTGATGGGTCTGCCCGATTCAACTTCTGGGTCTCCAAATTGGCCACATGGCCTGAGCTTGCCCTTTATGCAGGGTCGTCAATGGGCAGGCAGCAGAAGTACAGAAGGGCTAGGCAGAAGAGTGGTCGTAGACAATCCAGGGGTCGGTGCAGGCAGAGATCAGCAAAGTCAGGCAGGCTGGGTAACAGGAACAGATAGTCAGGATACAGGAAACTCAGAAATGCACACTAAACGCTGTAGATCAGACAGCAGAGTCTGTGTGCTGCTAAGGTGTTTAAATAAGGCAGCTTGGCTCCAATCAATGAAATCACCCTGCACAATTGTTAACCCTTAGTGACCCCTGTGCTGGGTAGCAGATCCATGACACGCGCGCATAGGTGCAGAAAGTCCACTTTAGCCGCAGATTCTCTTCCTAACAGGAGGTGGTCGGAGTAACATTGTTAGGAGGCAGTGTGAAAGAAGGGGGTCAGTAACATAGCTGGGGCGAGTGTGACAGGAAGGGGTCAGAGTAACATAGCTGGGGGGAGTGTGACAGGGGAGGTCAGAGTAACATAGCTGGGGAGGAGTGTGACGGGGTCAGAGTAACATAGCTGGGGAGCAGTGGGATGGGGGTCAGAGTAACATAGCTAGGGGGGAGTGTGACAAGGGGATCAGAGTAACATAGCTGGGGGGCAGTGTGACAGGCGACTCAGAGTAACATAGCTGGGGGGAGTGTGACGGGGTTAGAGTAACATAGCTGGGGGCAGTGTGACAGAGGGGTCAGAGTAATATAGCTGGGGGGGCAGTGTGACAGGATGGGGTCAGAGTAGCATAGCTGGGTGGAGTGTGACGGGATCAGAATAACATAGCTGGGGGGCAGTGTGACGGGGTCAGAGTAACATAGCTGGGGGCAGTGTGACAGGGGGGTCAGACTAACATAGCTGGAGGAGTGTGACAGGGGGTCAGAGTAACATAGCTGAAGGGAGTGTGACGTGGGGGTCAGAGTAACATAGTTACTTTCGGAAATGGTCCGCTGATACTGGGTGGAATGAGGCCGCACTCAAATACCAATATCGCCAAGGCCTCTCAAAGACCCTCAAAGATGAACTGGCCCGAGTTAAATTTCCCGCTACTCTGGAAGGCTTAATCCAGTTAGACATAAGACTGAACAGACGCCTGCAGGAGCGACAATCAGAGCGCTTCCTTACCATTCCTCCTACCTGGATGATGTCTAAGATTTCGCCTGTTCACACGGCACCATCTGCTCAGACTTCCACTACGGCCTCAGAAGAGGAACCCATGCAGTTAGGTCTGGTCCGTTGCCCTCTCACGTTGGATGAGAAGCAACGTCGCTGGCAGTCCAGTTAATTTATGCCTATACTGTGCAATTGTATCAGTCACAACGTATCATGAACTTTCAAGTTGCCGGTCCCTCGGTATCTCACGTTGTACTCCCTGTCTCCCTACAGGTAGTGGGAGAGGAGGTCCAGCTCCGAGAAATTGTTGACTCTGGGGCATGCAGTTGTTTTATGGACAGCACCCTGGCTAATAGTCTCTGTGTGTCTCTTCAAAACAACAAGAACAGCCTACAGATTCATCTAGCGGATGGCTCCTTACCTTGCTCAGGGCCAGTCACCCAAGAAATCCGACCCATACTCACCATCACGGACTCTGGCCATCAGGAGTACTTATGTTTCAATATCATCAGCTCCCCTTTGTTTCCCATTATACTTGGACTTCCGTGGCTACAAGCCCATGACCCCCAAATAAAAGGCAGTAAAAGAGAAATTATTTTCCCCTTTGCCTACTGCTCACAGCATTGTTTTGTTCCAGCTAACAATAAACCTGCTACCTGGCTGGTACTCCTGTCCTGACCCAGTACACATCCCACCTTTCCCTCAGTATACCAGGAATTCATGGATGTGTTTGACAAGAAAGGGGCTGACAGTCTACCCCCACACAGGCCGTATGACTGCCCAATAGAACTGTTACCCGGAGCTGAAATTCCTTTCCACCGAATATTCCCATTATCTGAAGCAGAATTAGGGGTCTTATGGACTTACATCAATGAAAACCTTGAAAAAGGATTCATTTGGCCTTCCTCTTCCCCTGCTGGACCAGATTAAAGAGCCCTTAATAAGATCACCATCAAAAAACGCTATCCACTCCCTCTCATCCCTGACCTTTTTCAACGGTTCCGAACAGACCAAATCTTTACCAAATTAGACTTACGGGGAGCATACAATCTAATTAGGATCTGTGAGGGGGATGAATGGATGACGGCCTTTAGAACCCGCTTTGGACACTATGAGTACTTGGTCGTGCCCTGTGGCTTATGTAATGCACTGGCCACCTTTCAACATCTTGTGAATGACATTTTTCGAGAATTTCTTGACAGCTTTGTTATTGTATATCTCAATGACATTATTATCTTTTCAGCCACTGTGGCGTTCCATCGCACTCATGTGAAGAAGGTCCTCGCTACACTCAGGCAACATGGACTATATGTCAGTGTGGAAAAGTGTGATTTTGAAAAGACCACCATCCTTTTTCTAGGTTTCATCATCTCCACCAAAGGCATAGCAATGGATCCTCAGAAAATAAAAGCAAGTCCAATGATTCATTGGCTTTGCCAGTTTTTACCGACGGTTTATGACTAAGCGGGTATAACTCCCGTGAAACGCGTCAATCGTTTATGCCTTTTTGATGTACTTCCCATGGGCTGTTATGTGAGTGACATGTATGTCGTTTTTATCTCAATAAATGCAATTTCCTTGGAAGTTCCTGTGGTGCTGTCAAACTTTCATTTTGGATTCTATGCTATCGGCTCACGGACCGGACGTGCACACAGCCTTCCACAAATTTATTTCTCACCTGGAGCTGCTTTGCCTTTGTGTGCTCAATCAGTACTTGGTCGTGCCCTGTGGCTTATGTAATGCACTGGCCACCTTTCAACATCTTGTGAATGACATTTTTCGAGAATTTCTTGACAGCTTTGTTATTGTATATCTCAATGACATTATTATCTTTTCAGCCACTGTGGCGTTCCATCGCACTCATGTGAAGAAGGTCCTCGCTACACTCAGGCAACATGGACTATATGTCAGTGTGGAAAAGTGTGATTTTGAAAAGACCACCATCCTTTTTCTAGGTTTCATCATCTCCACCAAAGGCATAGCAATGGATCCTCAGAAAATAAAAGCAAGTCCAATGATTCATTGGCTTTGCCAGTTTTTACCGACGGTTTGTAAAGTGCTTCCGATTGTGCACCAATTGCCCAAACCTTAAATGCTTGTTCATCATGGCACCCATACTGCAACATCCCGGCACTTCCCTTTGTGTTAGAAGCTGATGCCTCAGAAATAGCAACATGAGCTGTTCTATCTCAACGCCAAGGGCCAAAGTCACTTCTACACCCTGTAGCCTGTGCTTGAAGATGAGTCCCCCCGAAAGGTACTATGATGTTGGTGACTGTGAATTACTTGCCATTAAGTTCTCATTAGAGGAGTGGAGATACTTACTAGAAGGAGCTGCCCATCCCATCATGAATTTCACAGATCATAAGAACCTGGAGTACCTCAAAACAGCAAGATGGCTAAGACCCCGGCAAGCCCGATGGGCATTAATTTTCTCCAGGTTTAATTTCCATATTTCTTACAGACCAGGTTCCAAGAATGGCAAAGCTGATACATTGTCCAGAATGTTCCCAGAGACCCCTGAAACCACAGATCTTGGAACAATCTTGTCAGCACAGAACATTTTGCTCATTCAACCAGACCTAAGGACAGCAATCAGGCAAACCTCTAACCAGTACACGGAAACAGAGGTCACTTCCCTTAAAGAACAGGAGGGGCTACGGTGGTTCCAAAACAAGATCTCCGTCCCCCAACTAGTAAGATTGCAGGTCTTACGTACCTTCCATGACCAAAAATTGGCAGGCCATTTTGGAACACAGAAGACCACTGAACTGGTACAACGCTCCTCCTGGTGGTCCAATTGGAGGCGAGACTGTAAGAGCTACATAAAGTCCTGGAGTCTGTCAGCGTAACAAAGGCTCCCATGCCAAGTCCTGGGGTCTGTTGAAGCCATTACCCATCTCTGAACAACCATGGAAAAAGATTTCCATGGATTTCATTGTGGATCTACCCCCCTCAGAAGGATTCACTACCATCCTGGTGGTGGTTGAGCGCCTTTCAAAAATGCTCACTTTCTGACCATGGTTGGCACATCCTCTGCTACAGACACTGCAAATATCTTTATCAAATAAATTGTCAGGTTGCTAGAGGAGTTCTAGACAACATAGTGTCCCATAGAGGTGTCCAATTCTCCTCCAAGTTTTGGAAAGACCTTTGCAGATCCTTGTCTTTTGAAGTTTGTCTTTCCTCCGCATACCACCAGCAAAGCAACGGTCAGACAGAGAGAACAAACCAGACTCTGGAGCAGTACTTACATTGCTTTTGCATTTACTCACAGGATGACTGGGTCTCACTCCTTCCTTGTGCAGAGTTTGCTTACAATAACTCCATACATACTACCACCAACCAGTCTCCGTTTTGGACCAACTATGGTTTCCACCCTTCCTTCTTGCCCAGTGTCATATTAGAAGCTTCAGTCCCTGCAGTTCAAGATCGGATTAACCTCATTAAAACTACCAACAGCTCCAGGAGGCTATGCAGCAAGCACAGGACCACTACAAAAGTTACTACAACAAGGTAAGGAAGGAGAACCCTATGTTTAAAATCGGAGACAAGGTATGGCTATCAACCATAAATCTCAGGCTGGCTTGTCCCTCATGGAAGTTGGGCCCAAAGTTTATCGGTCCTTTTGAAATTAAGAGGATGATTAATCTAGTGGCCTTCAAACTAGTATTGCCTTACATAGTTCTTACAATGTTCACCCCATCTTTAATGCTTCTCTCCTGAAACTGGCAATCCCTAGTGCTTTTCCTGGAAGAGAGGAACCAGTGTTGGTAAAAGGCGAACCTGAATGTGAGGTTGAAGCCATCCTTGACTGCAGAAAGAGGGGGAGACTGGTCCAATACCTCATCAAATGGAAGGGGTACCCCCGAGAAGACAATTCGTGGAAACCTTCTGGCAATATTCATGCCCCACAGTTGATACAAACCTTCCACAGGAATAACCCAGTGAGAAAATCTAGTTTGGGCATCCCCTTGGGGGGGCACTGTCCATAAAATAGACCCGATCAGCGCATCCCTGCATGCATGCATGGAAGAAGGGCTCACCTGAACATGTGGGTGCATGATGGAACAAGATGGCACACGCGCACGCCGTGGCCAATGAGGTCCTTTGCTGACCTATAAAAGACTGTTCATTATGCACACAAATTGCTGGATCGTCTTTCAGCTTCCAGTGTTCCTGAACCTGAAACTTGCTATATCTGATTGCTTCCTGTTGTGACCCGGCTCGGCTACTGACCTGGTCTGATCTGATCTCTGGTGTTTGACCCTCTGCTTGCTTCATGGACTCCATTTGAATGATCTCCTGTGCCTTGACCCCCGGCTTGCCTTACGGACTCCTCTTGCCTGATCTCTGGTACTTGAACCTTGGCCTGACTAACAGACTTGCTGCTATCTGCCCTCCTGTGTTTGACCCTTGGCCTGTACTATGAACTTTGTGTTTACCTTACCTATCTGTACTACCCTGTTTGCCTGCACTATTACCAGCCTGCCTCCAGAACGGTGCTTCACCCCTGCCGGGTGTTTGCTGTCAGCAGCTCATAAAGACTGTCCTTCACCACAGACTCCTATCTGTGTCCCTGCTGCTCCTGCAGTAACTAAAGTCTTCAGGTGGTCCTCAGCTCAAGCTCAGCCTTCTTTACTTCTTTACTGATGACCTGCACTGTATCCTCTGTTCCAACTCCAGGGATACACTGAGTTCAGCCACAAAGGGAGCCTCTCTTGGCATATCAGTTTCGGATCAGGTACGTGACAGGGGGAGTGTGACGGGGGTCAGACTAATCTAGCTGGGGGGAGTGTGACGGGGGTCAGAGTGACATAGCTGGAGGGAAGTGTGACAGGGGGGATCAGAGTAACATATCTGGGGGGAGTGTGACAGGGGGTCAGAGAAACATAGCTGGGGGGAGTGTGACAGAGGGTCAGAGAAACATAGCTGGGGGGAGTGTGACAGAGGTCAGAGTAACATAGCTGGGGAGGAGTGCGACAGGGGGATCAGAGTAACATAGCTGGGGGGAGTGTAACGGGGGTTAAAGTAACATAGTTGGGGGGGAGTGTGACGGGAGAGTGAGAGTAACATAGCTGGGGGAAGTGTGATGGGGTTCAGAGTAACATAGCTTGGGGAAGTGTGACGGGGGTCAGAGTAACATAGCTTGGGGGGGAGTGTGACAGGAGGACACGTGGAGTGGACACACTATTCCTGTGCATGGCAATGAGTCTTATGCTGGTGCCAGCCCTGACTCCCGATCATTGCACAGAACACACAGTGATAACAGTGTCTACAGTACTCCCTCCCCCCTCCTCCTCCTCCTCCTCCTCCTCAGGTCAGCGTTTCTCTTACTGTGGCTGGTCTCCTGCAAGATCTGTTCCCAGTTGGCTGTTGATAACTACATGCTGATCGGCCTATCATGGAGCTCCCATTCCCGATCCAGCGGGGTTTTCCTCCAATTCTCCACTTACACCCCAACACTGTGCAGAGTGATCTGACAAGGTGCCGGCCAGGCTCTAAGGGGGGGAGGGTGGGGGCTGGACTGAATGGACTGCCATGCTCATTCTCTGTCTCTTCCTCAGCAGAGCTGAAAGTTGTTCAAACCTGGCGCCACCCTTGCCGGGGACAGTGTTCATTCGGGGACAGTTTCTATGATCCGAAATCTGAAATCTGGGATGTCTGGTCACCCTGAAAATGTCTCCACATTTAACTTATTAACCTTGAAAATGGCCAGAATTCACTATCAGTATTTCCTCCCCCATAGCATTTTATGGGGTTTGATGCATAGTTTAGTTTTCATGGATTTTTAGCATGATTTGAACTGAGGCAAATTTTCCCATCTTTACCTAGGATCCAAACAGAAAACAAATCATTCATGAAAAACACTATTCATGGGTGTCACCAGGAGTTGACAAAGACTTGATGGCCTGGTTCACACCTATGCAGCTTGCAGTTGATGCATATTCCAGGTGCATTTTTCAGTATACATTTTTGATTCATTGACGTCTATGGAACCAAGAACATAACCTTCTGGTGCCTGGCCCTTTCCATAAAATGCACAGATGTGAGCGTGACCCCTAGAAAACTTTGTTAAATGGACTTTGGTGTGTTTCTACAAAACTGAAAACACTAAAAAATGCATAGGTGTGTACCAGGCCTTGATATTTATAATAATAATAATCATCATCATAATTTAACATTCTGCTGGTCCAAGGGGGAGTCATTGGATGAGCATAGCAGCCTGGCTTTCCCTTTACCCACCAATTTTTCAAATATTGAAGAATATTGTGGGTTCTAAGGTGATATGGTGAATGTAAACCAGTAACCTTGTTCTGGGTTCCCTACATGACTGTGCATGATTGAGGCCTGGTGCATACCTATGCATTTTTTAGTGCTTTTTCAGTTTTGCAGAAAAACAGTACATTTAACATACAAATAGCAATAAACTCGGGTTTCAAAAATTAAATACAAAAGCAGCTGATACAATACACTGGTGGTGAATAGCAATAAATAACATGCAAAGAGTGCAGCGCTAACAGATTGTCAAAAATAGTTTGAAAAGAAAAAATCAACTAAAAGAGTCTATTTAGTGTGGAATCCAAGTGGTAATAGAAAATCTTGTGAGGGATCTTCCACCAACAGGTGCACACAAACTGACTCTTAACGTCCAAAGTGGACCACTAGATATAGTAGTTACTTGCGCTTGTTAAAAAATTCAATCAACTAGACGCCACACACCAGAACTCTCACCCTTAGACAGACTCAACTTCATTAGGACTCCAATGGATGTGAAGTTCAAACAAGGCAAAAATACATTTCATAGTGTAGTATGTTCAATTAAAGTTTTAATAAAATCCAACAAACACATTCACCATGTGTAGGATACAATCTTACATGTACATTAATGTTAAAAATGAGAACATTTTGGGGCATGGTCTGGATATGGCCGGAAAGAGACGTGTTCTTCTTGAGCTCCTGACCGGCTCTCCTGCATCTCATCCTTCCCTACACTCCCTAACGAGATATGTCCTCCACCAAAAAGAGGAAAACAAAATACACCCTGAGGAACACCGTCCAGGCTAAACTGAGTGGAGAGCTGAAGAATTACTTCACTAAACCACAGGGCAAACTCCAGGCCTCTACCAGCGGCTCCAAGATGGTGTCGGCAAAGAGCACTCAACGGAAGACACAGGAGGAGATAACCTCTATCCCATCCTTCCTGAGCCCAGACCCGTTCGCAGATCTTCCACCGGACCTGCACCTGGCGACAGGAAGCTTACCGTCTCCCCCGCTCAGCGTGCAGGCAGATGAGGAGTTAAAAGCTTTGCTGCGGGCATTACCCACGAAGGCTGACATCGAAGGCCCTATCGGCCGCGTGGAAGAAGCCCACTGTAAAGAGATCCAGGCAGTAAAAGCAGATGTGCAGACGCTGGCGAACAGGATCACCACTGGCGAGAGCACCTTATCGTCCATTGAGAATCGCCTTGCACTCCTGGAAGCGGCCCAAGTATCCCAGACGGAAACCACGACGCAACTGCAGCTTCAATTAGAGGAATCCGAGGACCGGAGCCGCAGGAACAACCTGCGACTCCGTGGCATACCCGAAGCGATTGGCCCAGAGGACTTAGCCGCTACTGCGACAGAAATCGTCAGGCGTCTGACTAGGGACTCTTTCCCAGCTGGGATGGAGTTCGATCGGATTCACCGCACGCTGGCGCCCAGACCTACTGATCCTGATAGACCCATGGATGTCATCTGCAGACTCCACCGGTACGCTCACAAGGAGGTCATCCTCCGTAAAGCATGGGAGGCGGGGGAGCAAGATTTTGACGGAGCATCTATAAAGATCCTGCCGGACCTATCCAGAGCGACGCTGCAGCGCAGAGCTCTCCTCCGCCCGCTCTTGGAGCTGGCAAGGGACCAAGGACTCACATACCGCTGGCGATACCCGCTGGCAGTGACTTTTCGGAAGGCGCAGGGCTCCTTCACTCTCCGAGTTCCCGCGGATCTTCCGGGCCTCTTTGTGTTTCTGGAGACTGACTCGATATCCGTTCAAAACTGGCTGACACTCCTTCCACGTCCGCCGAACCGACCGGGGGCCTCGACATGGAATGATTCCCTTCCCAGACCCCAGAGATCCCACAGGCGCTCCAGGAGGCCATCGGTCGACCAGCTCAGAGAGGACTGAGCAGGAAGCCAACAGGTATGTGACCGAAGCCTGCTTCTACTTTGGGAGCAACCCTCTCAGACTGGCATTATAAGACACTAATATGTGCCCTCTCTAGCTTACTTATACACTGATCTTGGGGGGTGATCTGTACATAACCTTTTGTAGATACAGATGCAGAGCCACAAAACACACTATGAGATCGCTCCCTGGATTGACTACTTAACGGGGGAGAGGCAGGAGGGCTTGACCGAGGATCTCACCTTTCTGCCTCCCCGACCTTGCATGACTGGGCTACCACTTGGTAGAGGGACATCCGCCACGACCGTGGCTATTGTGGTTTTATACTTAAGCCCTCCCACCCCCTCCTTCCGCTGGCAAAGAGGGAAAGAACTTCTCAGGACATGGTGGGGGGAAGATGGGGCAACCCCTCCCCTCCCCCGCTTGGATAGTCATGTCTCCAACTAGCGGGGGGATATAAGGGGCGAATACAATATTATGACTTTACAATGTCTACACCTTCTGTTCTGTAAAAGGCTGGACTCTGCTCGCAGATGTACACCTGAAGGCCCAAATGGTCACCGGAGATCCTTACACATAATGGAACTTAAAGTGCCTGGGGATTTGATCGCCCATAATCCATCATTGGATCACAAATGTAAATTTACCACCTACAAGGCACCTAAAACGCAACTTTATAACTGTTCCACCTTTCAGCCCTCTCACGTGGGGGGCCGGGGTTGTCTGCACTGCCAGTGGTTGTTTGGCCGGGGGAGGGGGATGCCCCAGTTTATTTTGTTGGGGCGGTACT
This sequence comes from Glandirana rugosa, assembly GCA_018402905.1. NCBI lineage: Eukaryota > Metazoa > Chordata > Amphibia > Anura > Ranidae > Glandirana > Glandirana rugosa. The sequence goes on from BLSH010256128.1 coordinate 96,148, forward strand.
CGCCCATGGCCGACGGTTAACGGTGGTTGATACCCCATTTTTTTTTTTATTATATGCCCTGGCTGTTTAAAGATTTTCCTCAATATGTACAATGCAAATGTTTTTTCCTCTTTTTTTCTTGGTTATCTGACATATCTTGTATGTTTGACAATATCTGAGGTGTAGGAAGGGGGTCGGACTCATCTCTGTGTGAGCCAACTCCGCCCACTCACCCACATAGAAACACTAGGTGCTGCCCGGGTTGGCTAGCATAAGTGTAAATACAAGTGTTTTACTTGTTCTCTTAGTTGAGCCATATTGTCTGGGCCTAGATATCCAGCTGACCTAGACAATATCGCTCCTTTTTGTTCCTTCTGTTCCCTTTTCATAAATTTCTTTCACCTGTTTTTCTGTCTATTTGTATCCCCTTCTATTTCTGTCCGCTCTACCTGATTTCTAATTCCCTCCCTCTTTCCTTTCCGACTGTGCGGGGTGGCGATGGACCATATAAAAGTTTTATCGCAAAATGCAAGGGGTCTCAATACCCCCAAAAAAAGACGCATCCTCCTAACAGACCTTAAACGCGCTAAGGTCGATGTGGCATTTATCCAGGAAACACACTTCAGGGACAACAAACTTCCCATCCTCAGAAATAGGTGGTACCCACTAGTCTATAATTCTACTAACATAGAGGCCAAATCCAAAGGTGTGTCAATCCTCTTTTCGGGTAAACTCCCGTGGTCCTGCCGAGAGGTATGTAAGGACCCACTTGGCCGGTATCTCTTCCTGAAAGGGAAATTGGGTGATGTCGCTGTGACTTTAGCCACAATTTATGCCCCAAATACTCAACAGGATAGCTTTCTTAAAACGACACTACAGATATTAGCTGAATTCCAGGAAGGCCAACTCATACTGGGAGGAGATCTTAATGTTCCTCTAATTCCCTCTGCTGATACGTCGTCGGGCCTCTCATCAGTACCCCCCCCCCCCCCGTGTCAGCAAAACTATCGCACAATCTCTTCACAGGGCTCAGTTAGTTGATGCATGGAGACTGCAACACCCGGGAGAGAGGGACTATTCGTTCTACTCCTCTTCGCACCACCTTTACTCTAGGATAGACCTTTTCCTAATCCCACACGTCCAGTTACAGGCTGTACGAGACACAACCATCGACCACATCACATGGTCCGACCATGCGGCGATCACCCTGACTTACGCCCTCTCTGACACGACCCATTCGAGATCACGGTTTTGGCGTTTAAATGAAAGCCTTCTACAAACCCCCGATGTGCTGACTGATGTGACACAGGAACTAAACCATTAATTTCGTACTAATGACTGTGAAGACTGTGACCCCCGGTTGTTATGGGAAGCACACAAAGCGGTGATAAGGGGGATACTCATTAAACATGGATCACGTATCAAAAGAGAACGGAATAAACAATTGGCCTCGTTGTTAGAAAACCTACACAACTTAGAAGTACAACACAAGCGTGCCTCCTCCCCGACGTTGGATGGAGACATCCTGCTACTTCGCAAACAAATTTCAGACCTGCTGCACTACAGGGCTAAAGCTGCCTTGCAGACCTGCCAGGGAGCCAGATACAAATTCGGTGACAAATGCGGGAAATTGCTAGCAAATCTGGTTAGAGAAAGCAAGGCCTCCTCATACATCCCACACATTGTGGATGCATGTGGAAATAAGATTGTGCTACCTAAACAAATACCGCAGACTTTTCGGGACTTTTATTCTAAACTATACAATTTACCAGACCAAACCTCTTCTCAGGCTGAAGTTGACGACTATATTACATCCTCCCTCCTCCCATCGCTACCAGTGGAGGCTCGAGAGGAAATGGATCAACCCATTACTTTGGAGGAGTTACAAAAGGCAGTAGCTTCTTCCAAAGGAGGGAAAGCGCCGGGCCCAGACGGCTTTACCCTTTCGTATTACCAGACTCTTCTGCCGACCCTCGGACCGTGGATGATAAAAATGTTCAATACGATGAAAGCTGATACACCTCTCCCACCAGAATTGCTGAGAGCCCACATCTCAGGTATCCCTAAAGATGGCAAAGACCCCGCACACTGTGGTAGTTATCGCCCTATCTCCCTCTTAAACATTGACCTGAAACTGTTCACTAAAATTATTGCGACAAGGTTAGCACATCACTTGCAGTCCCTGATACACCTAGACCAGGTGGGCTTTATCCCTACTAGAGAAGCTAGGGATAACACCATTAAGGCTCTTAACCTAATTCACGTAGCCTCCACGTCCAGCACGCCCTGCGTCTTTCTCAGCACAGACGCTGAGAAGGCGTTTGACAGGGTAGCCTGGAGATTTATGTTCTCTGTACTTTGCCATGTAGGGGTGGGTGAGACTATGCTTGGCTGGATAGAGGGCATGTACTCTAATCCTACGGCCCAGGTGAAAGCCAATGGTATGCTGTCTGATCCACTCCCCATAATCAACGGGACGTGGCAGGGTTGCCCGCTCTCCCCGCTCTTATTCGCCCTGTCGCTGGAACCATTTCTCTGTAGAATTAGACGGAACCCAGACATCCAGGGCCTAACTGTAGCGGGAAACCAACACAAGATTTCCGCCTACGCGGATGACCTTCTATTTACACTTACGAACCGGATTACCTCCCTCCCCGATCTCATGCACGAATTTAACATATATGGGCGCCTAGCGAACCTTAAAATTAATTTTGACAAGTCGGAAGCAATGGGAATCTCCCTCCCGCACACCCTTACGCAAACATTACAGGCTAATTTTCGATTTAATTGGACCACAACAGCTCTGAAATACTTGGGTACCTTTATACCGGCGGATCTCTCCCGTACATTCGAATTGAACTTTCCACCTTTGGCGACTAAAACTTGCATCTTGTTAGACCAATGGCATAAAGATGCAACCTCCTAAAAATGGTTATACTGCCCAAATTCTTATTTTTGTTCCAGGCTCTTCCAATAAGCATACCCCCAATATACTTTAAACAAATACAATCCTTATTCTTTCGCTTTATCTGGGCATGTAAGAAACCCCGTCTCCCTAGGACACAATTGACCTTACCAAAGCAATTTGGCGGACTGGCGGTACCACATATCAAACTTTACTATATAGCTGCACATTTGGGCCGAATGATCGACTGGAGACTGCATGGGGAGTGTAAATTATGGGCACAGTTAGAACAAACACAAACACACATCCCTCTCAAAAGCGCAATCTGGTGTTACAATGGGCTACCCACGACTCTGAAATCCCACCCGCTAATAGGCACCACCCTCCGCCTGTGCTTCCACGCAATGGGGAATCTGTCGGTCACAACTCAAGACTCTCCCTTATTCCCTATACTAGGGAACCCTTTCTTCCTCCCCCGGGACTCGTCTCTCGTGACTACCGACAACAGAAACGGGCCAAGACCGGGTTGTGGACTTCTTGATAGACGGCCACTGGCCCTCGATTGCAATCCTGATGTAAGAGGGGGGCAGATATAGACTACCGTTCTGGCCTGTGGCACGACTACACCATTTTCTGCAGTCCCTCCCAGACCCGAATAGGTTTCACCGACCTTTGATGTTATTTGAGGAATACTGTTCAGAAACAGACGGTATGACCCAAGTCTTATCTAAGTCCTATGCACTACTGAACAAACCAGTGGAGCAGCCACATTTATCATGCCTAGCGAAGTGGGAAACAGACCTGGGACAGACCTTCACAGCTCCCCAAGTACAAAATATAATACGTTTTACACTGAAATCATCTATTTCCACCAAGATTCAGGAAGCAAACTTTAAGATTCTTACCAGATGGTATTATACCCCAGCTAAACTTCATGCATGCTTCCCCTCCACCACGGATCATTGTTGGCGATGCAGGGAGAAGAGAGGAACTATGCTACACATATTCTGGTCATGTCCCCAACTAACACCTTTTTGGTCAACAATACACACAATAGTACAAAAGTTCACGGAATACCAGATCCCAATAGACCCAGCTTTCTTCCTCCTACATGCTTCTAGTATCCCAGCTAAGGTATACAGCAAATCTATCATGCGTCACCTACTAAATGTGGCTAAAGCCTGTATCTCCCTCTATTGGAAAAGGCACATCTCACCCCCTATAACTTGCTGGCTACACAAAGTAGAACAAATAAATAAAATGGAAGACTTGATTCTTACTTCTCAACACAAAAGGGAACGTTATACCAAAACATGGGGACTATGGAATATGTTTCTGCTATCGGATGAAGGGAAAACATTACTCACCTGAACACCCCCTTGAACTAAAATAAGGCCCAAAAACTGCTATACCCTCCGATCACCAGGGGGGCTCCGTCGCTGCCTCGCACACTTCTTCTTCTCGCACATTTCCTGTCCTCTTTACTCTATATCTTTTCTGCTCTACCTCTGTCCTTTACTCCCTTTTTCTTCTCTCCCTCCTTTTCTATTTCTCCATATCTTTATTCGGTTTTGCATTCTATCCCCTACTCTATTTCTTTATCTCCTTTTTATTTGGAAAAGGGGAAGTTGGGGGGATGCCACCAGATTGTTTATTCTCTCTATACATTCAGTGGCCGGCTGTTCAGTGATGGAAACGTGGAGTTATCAAGGACAAATGGCCAGACGGCCGCACCAGATGTTTTGATGATTAATGGTTGTCTGCCGTTATTGTTCACATAATGTATGACCTTGCTGAACTATCTCTGTACCGGATTGGTGGTTTGCCCTTAACGGGTGTCAATAAAGTTCATATTTGAAAAAAAAAAATGAGAACATTTCCAATGATCAAGATGGCCGACCTCCGTGCGTGGCGACCTCCAAGCTCCACCCATCATGTTTCATCATAGAGACGTCATCAGGAGAGTGTGCACCTGTTGGTGGAGGATCCCTCACAAGATATTCTATTACCACTTGGATTCCACACTAATTGGACTCTTTTAGTTGAACTTTTCATTTCAAACTATTTTTGACCATCCTTAGTCCATTTAGCATGGTTTCCTTTGGGTCACGTTCACATCTGTGCATTTTATGGAAAGAGCCAGGGACCAGCAGGTTGTGTTTTTGGTTCCATAGACTTCAAAGGATCAAAAACATATATTGAAAATGCAAAATTCACCTGGGATACGCTCCAACTGCAACCTGCAAAGGTGTGAACCAGGCCTCAGTGTTTTAAACCATAACTATGCAAAACTAAGATCAGTTCATTTTTTAATCAAACATTTTTAATTTTGTATAATTATTCACATTTCATATTGCATTTCTCCTTGAGAAATCTTGTTAGATTAATACAAACTAGTCCATTCTATTTCTGACACTAATTAGTCCATCAGAGGCAGATGTAACAGCTGTGGTCCACTGGGAAGACTTGGACGCAGTGACTGCAAATGTTTCTAAATCTAGATTGTGAGTGAGATGATAGCTTTATGAAACCTATAAAAGCCCAACTGAATTCAAGAGAAAAACAATGCGACAAAGTTCGCACTAATATCCACATTGCTTCTTTCAATTAAGTTCTCAATTTATAGTATTCAGACTGAATTGAACATTTTAGAAATTGTTGATTTTGCATGACATAAGTACAAGTCATGAGTTTGCTTTCCAGGAATGTCTCTGCAACTTTTACCAACTTTGTTCTGGTGGGGCTTATTGAGATTGAATCATTTGGATTTGTATGTGCTATTTTGGCTCTTATATTATTTTCAATGACATTGTTTATGACGTCTATGATTGTCTATGTAACCTGGACAGAGAAAAGCTTGCATGAGCCTATGTACATCTTAATATGCGTCTTGGTTATAAATGTGATGTTTGGGAACTCATCATATTTTCCCAAGCTGGCCATTGACTTGTTGTCTGGATGCTCAACTATCTCATACACAGGATGTCTCTGTCAATCTTTCTGTATCCAGCTTTATTCATGGGTTGAAATGTATACTTTTACGGTAATGGCATATGACCGATATCTGGCTGTAGGCCACCCTCTGAGATACCACAGTCTGATGACCAACATTACAACTCAAAAAATAGCACTTGCCATATATGTTTTCAATGCAGTGATAATAATTGTGAGTGTATTGTTGACATTAAGATTAACTTTTTGTGGGGTAAATGTCAACAATGTATTTTGTGAGATTGTGTCTATACAACCGCTTGCCTGTAACGATGTAACAATTAACGTCATCTATGGAACAACTATGACCTTGTTCAATTTTATTAGCTGCTTTTTTGTAATAATGTACTGTTACATAAGAACAGTTATCATTTGTATGAAACTCTCTGCAGAATCCTCTTTGAAAGCTATGCATACATTGATGACTCACATATTGGCTTTCTCCATTTACATTGGTACGGTCTTGTTCGTTGTTTTCAGGTACAGTCTAAACAAGGGTTATGTAATAACAAAAGTTGATGTTTTGATACCTTTGATTGGTGTCGGCATAGCTACGTCTGTAAATCCCCTGATCTATGGGATGAGAACCAAAGCTCTCAGAGATAAAATTGTATGCAACCTGCATAAAATGGTTGGCAAAACAACAGAATAAAATCAGATTGTATTTATTCAGCAGCAATCTTACCATTGTAGAGATGTGTTATTTTCTAAATGTTTTTTTTACGTTTTTGGGATTCTGTAGGAAGCTGAGAGGTTGTAGTACAGCCTGTTGGAGTTTGCCTGTTATTCCTCTTAGCATGGATTGCACTGTCTCAGTCGTTTGCTGTTTGAGCTTGCTCCAGCAGGGTGCACTAGAGAAGTGCCATTCTGTGTTATGGGTGTTTAGTTCAGTGTCCCTGATTTTCTCTGTGATGATTAAACCAGGAATCAACGAATATTTTAGTACTTCTGGTTTCAGAGCTGTGATTCCCTGGCTGTTACACCCAGCGGAGCATATAACCAAGTACGATCTGTGCAAGGTTAGTTGCTTTGGAGGGCAGGGGAGACATTAAACACTTCTGTGTTTTATGGTTATGGTTATGTGAAGTGGTTATACCGGAGTGAAGACTGCAGCTACAGGCTTCACCCTGGTACCGTTTTTTAGAGCTGGCTCTATGGTGATTAAGAACTGATGCAGCTCAGCAGCTGCTTGGCTGTTATCACAAGATGCAGATGGGGGCGTCCCCCCTTTCCGCCGCCTTCCGCCGCTCTGCCCGGGTTTCCCGTTCCGCCGGGATGCCCGAGAAACCAGCCAGCACGTCCGCCGGCTGGCCAGAGTCCTAAGCAAAACCACAATCGGCTTCAATCAGGTCTCCGAAGTAGTAACCCAGAAGTGATGTCACAATGTCACTTCCAGTTTACACGGCTGACAATGGTGCCAATTTTAAAAAATTCAAGGTATTCAAAAAATGCAGATTTGGCATTTTGAATACTTTTAAGGCAAAGGAGGGATTAGGGGTCTTTTAGACCAAAGATCCCTCCATAAAGAGTACCTGCCACCACCTATTACTGTCACAAGGGAGGTTTACATTCCTTGTGACAGCAATAAAAGTGCTAAGATTTTTTTTTTCAAAAGGGGCAGTGTAAAAGGAAAAAAATAAATAAATAAGGGAAAAAAATTGTTTTAAAGCGCCCCTATCCCCGCACGCTTGCGTACCAAAAAAATGCATACGTAAGTCGCGCCCGCAAATGTAAACGGTGTTCAAATCACACATGTGAGCTATCACCGCGATCATCAGACCGAGAGCAATAATTCTAGCAAAAGACATCCTCTGTAACTCTAAACTGGTACACATAAAAATGTTTTAAGTGTTGCCTATGAAGATTTTTAAGTAACGTAGTTTGTCACCATTCCATGAGTGTGTGCAATTTTAAACCGTAACATTATCTTTCACAATATACAAAAACATAGGGCTAACTTTACTGTTTTGTTTTTTAAAATTCAGTGAAGTGTATTTTTTCCAAAAACAATGCGTTTGAAAGACCGCTGCAGAAATAAGGTGTGACATAAAATATTGCAATGACCGCCATTTTATTCTCCAGAGTCTTTTCTAAAATATATATATATATATATATAATATAAAATGTTTGGAGGTCCTAAGTAATTTTCTAGCAAAAAATACTGATTTTAACTTGTAAGCAAAAAGTGTCAGAAAACAGGAAAATAGGCTTGGTCCTTAAGAGGTTAAGGGTCCAATAGACCTTTGATATTTCCATAAACAGTACCTGTCACCTGCACAAAGATTATCACAATGGGGCTTGTTAGCAATAAAGTAAAATGAATGAAAAATAAAAAAAGTTTAAAACAAAAGTAAATGTAAATAATATAAATAAACAAAAATCTAAATGCATCCCCTTTTCTTGTCTGCGCATATGTGGAAATGCAAACACGCACATAGGTCCAGCATACAGATATACACAGATATTGCACCGCACATGTGAGGTATCACTGTGAACATCAGAGTGCAATCATTTTAGGGTCATAATTCATGATTTATTCTAAACTGATGACCTGTTAAGGCTTTTAAAGCTCCCCCTGTGGACAATGTTATGCCATCTCACGGCATGTACAATTTTACATCTTGACATGTTTGGTATATATTGGCTTGATGCAACATCCTCTTTTAAATTTGACCAAAAACTAAAGATTATTTTGCATTTGTATTCACTAAAATTCATTTAGGTGTACTTTTTCCAACAAACGTGTATTTCATAAATAGCTGTGCAAATACTGTGTGGCATAAAGAAACTGTAACAGCCACCATTTTATTCTCCAGGTCCTCTGCTTTCAGAAAATATATAAAGTTTGTAGGTTCCAAGTGTTTTTTCTAGCAAAAATATTGATTTTAACATGTGTGAAAACTTAAAACATTGCCCCAGACAGTAATTGGTTAAGAAATGGTAACTGAAATAGAGGACATTCATCAATCTGAGGGAACAAGGTTGTAGCCAGCAGTAAGTTCTTCCCTTCAGAAACAACAGACTGAGTTCCTCTTTCCATTTACTGTGCAAGAAGTGCTTGGATAAATGCCCCCCCCCCCCCAAATACCAGGGTTTTAGTTTAGGATGATATTTTGGGAAGGGGGTACCAATTTTTATATACTTTACACTCTCCTCAACAAAATATTATGCCATCCTCGACATGAGCAGATATGGTATGGTACAGCTTCTTTTTCTTTCTGTCTGAGGAAACATTATCATCTGCATTTAGCCACAGTGCAAATGGCAGCACCAGAAATATGCTGAATCCTGCTGCTGTTTTTGTAACCAGCTGTGACCATCAAGCTTGTAATGTCAGGTTGCCATTGGCTCCAGCTATCCATGGCTGTTTGCACAGCCGACATTCATGGCCGGTAATCGCTGACCACGTTATCTGTCATTAAAGTGTGCGGCCTTGGCGCCCACAGCTAGCCACTCACAGGTGACAAAAACAGCTGCAGAAATCGGGAGATTGCTGTTGGTGTCATTCTCAGTGGGGCAAATCACCTATGCTAATGTAGACTAAGAGTGTATGGCAGAGTGTCTCAAAGGGAGTTTGGAAAGGTCCTGCTCAGGATTTATACATCTCCCAGGTTCCTGTCCTACACCTTTCGGGACCTCTGATTATCTGTCCACTCTGGGTTTTACCTCTCCCTTGCAGGTCATTCTGAGTTTCAGATGACTTAAGATCACCTGGAACTCAGAGTCAGTGGTCTGCTGCCTGGGGAACAGGCAGGTCATGTTTGTTAAAGGAAAGGTTGGTGAAAGCTGAAAATTGTGTTTGTGGAGGCTGACAAGTGGTAGGCTTGGATTGTCTCATAGTTAGGGTGGCCTTATGTGTAGTAAGAGCCAAGACACAGCTAGGTTTCTGTTTTATCCCTTTGTCGTTTTCCTCTGAGCAGAGTATATCATCTGTAAATGTGTATAGCACAAATAAATTCACCAATGTTTGGCACCACATCACTAAGCTGGTACTTTTGGCTGAAAAGGTTGCTCACCCCAGGGTGCTTTGCACCCTGCTACCTATCCCCGACCTACAAGCGTCTTTATGGAGCCAGTGATAAGTAGCAATCTATGTAGCTTGAGCAAGCATCCTTTCAGTGAAAGTTGCTCCTATATGTGTTAAAGTCATAGTTCATCTTTACCAAAAAACTGCCTATGCAGGTAAAAGGAACCTGTAGATAAAAACAAACTGTGCAGATTTGACTAAAGTTGGATAATGCCCTTGCTATAGGTGTAGGCCATCTACGTACCGCCTTAAGCATGGCTGAAGAACCCCTAGAGATGGCATCATCCCATCCTGCCTTGTTGCTAGGACATTGCTAAGACTTCCAGCTGTTACTGTTCACCTCCACCATCACAGGAGCACAGCCTGCCCTTACATTGATCGAAATTTGGCCGGTCCCAGCTAAACCAGACCAAATTCATTCCATGTATGGTCAGATTTACTGGTGTTTGTCACTTTGGCCAGTGCTTAAAGAGTTAATTGCATAGAGACATTTGCCTTGTAATCAGCGGCAATAGTTTTGGCACAAATCTGATCTCACTCAAAAGTCTGTCCAGCTCCTGAGAGGGACCACTCTAGTCAGCAGGATTGGAGGTCTGGTGAGCTAACTGGGAAGGTATTAAATATTTTAAGTACTTCTAATGCATGACCTTCTCTCCTGGGCTTCTGCCTGGTGAGGATGCTACAGAGAGAACTATCTTTCTCCCAGGCCTTTGGGTCTAGGGATTGGAGCGCTGCAAGGATCTCTTCTCTTGGCAGGAAACCTTGAAGATGATGGCTGCTGTCCCTCATTAAAGGGATGATATGGGACTGAATGGTCCAGACACCATGATGATATTCCAAAGAGGATTGTTCCTTCCTTGGATGCCAGGATGCCAAACGGGCTGCATACATGCTGGTTACGCCTGCAGGGGTGCAGGCTTCTGGTCAGTGGGGACACATAAGGGGGAGCACGTGTGGATCCACTTTGCAATACAGGAAAAAGGCGTTTTTTGAACTTTGAAGCACCAAGTCACCATTGACTTTGTCACTTTATCACCAGTCTTTTAAGGACTATTGTTCATTTTTGAACTGAACTTTATAATACAGAGTGCTATCTCTTAGTACATATAAGTTTATTTGCTATTTTTCCTTACAGGTTTGTTTCACAGCAGTCAATACATAATTACATATACAATCTTTTTCTTTAGCCATAGACTGCCTTTTACTTAGAAAATCTTTGTGTATGCACTTTATGGGATGTTGATATTCATTCACAAATTATACACATAAGAAAATCGCAACCTCAACCCATAAGAGTGTATAACAGCGCTTTCATAGTCCATATAATGAGCAGGTGCAAAGGTCAAGAGGCCACAGTGATCCAAGTGAAGCAGAGTCTCTTCATAAATTAGAGCCACCAACCATCAAGTGTCAATCCACATCACACGTGAGCCTTCCCCAGTGAAGTGCTTGCTTACCAGAGGTTTTCTTTAACACTGCCCATATCAATGCTTGGCTGGTCTGCTTCTCATTGGTCACTCCTCGATGTTGGTATGTACCCAATAAAATAAAAGCCTCACATAGAGTACTTCCGTTTCAAACCGTTATTGCACCCCCCACTTTAAAATCACACTTACAAGATTCACAGTAAAATAAAGCGTATAGTATTATCACTTGAAATCACATGGACGTCTCACCACTCTGGCTCCGGCCCTGGGACCGTGGAACGTGGAATCTGTGTACTGTGAGGACGGTGAGACGTCCATGTGATTTCAAGTGATAATGCTGTATTTTACTGTGAATCTTGTAAGTGTGATTTTAAAGTGGGGGGTGCAATGCAGGGTGTTATACACTCTTATGGGTTGAGGTTGCGATTTTCTTATGTGTATAATTTGTGAATGACTTTTTAGCTAAACGGCTGCTTTTATTACTATTATCACTAACTTTATACATTGCAGTATTGTTGTGACTGTATGCATCATAGGCGCTGATCAGTGTATGTTTGAAGGTTGCGCATTTGTTTACACTACTGATATGATGTTGATATTCAGTTTGCACATTTAGTACTTAGCGCTTTAATATAATTTGTATCACATGATACATCAGGTGTATTATCCTAACTTGAGTTCTATTTAAAATCCACTATTATAGAGAGACAGCATTGTTACCCTCATTCAATTTACACAGGTACTCGTTGATGGCTCTCTGCTGCATGCTGCAGCATTGCTAAAGTGGAGTTCCACCTGGTGGGCATGTAACAAATTGGACGGTTTTCAGGCAGGTGGAATTCCCGCTGAATTTCAGCCAACCAAGCACTGGCTGTGTATGACTGCCTGAAATGGCTACAAACTTTTCTGGCCTGTTTTTACCTATGTAGGAAACGCTGCACCACGAAATTAAGGACATGTGCCAGGCATGGCAATTGTGTCAACTTTTCCTGTCTAAAAGCGGACAGGAGGTTTGTACTATTATCGCACAACACCATTCCTGGCTCCATCTGACGTGAACCACCTCTGCGCCTGTCCCTGCAGAGCTGCAAGAATCTCTGCTCCTGTGTGGTTCCTATCCCCTAGACAAACCAGCTGAAGCACTGCATGGCACCTTTTAGCCTGACTCATGGAATAGTCCTTTGAACGCTTAGGGAGTACTAAAGGTTCATAGGACAATTCAGCAGATGAGGGCATGGAGGAGGAGGAGGGGGTAGAGCTGACAAATCTTGCATCATCACCAGCTGTATGGAGATGTGGGGGTACAACAAGCTGCAGCACTGAGCCCTGTCCTGCATCCTTCCCGAGTTGCAAGCAGAGCTACCCAGTGCGCTGTGAACGAAATACATCATCCCTGCCAATGCTTGCTGGACCACGTGTCAGCAGTAACGTGGACTTTGCGGCTGATTGCCTTTCCCATTGATGCCACAACATGCCTTCCACATGATGGTAGAAAAATGGAATGGCCTTAAATAGCGTCTGTGAACCTGCCATTGTGGTACAGCACATTCTTTAAATTCAGGGAAGGGGGCAGAATCCAGCAGGTGAAAAGGAAGAAGTTGGAAAGCCAGCAGCTTTGACAAGCTTGCATTCAGATGCTGGGCATGTGGATGGCAAGGACTGTATTTTTTTTCCGCTGCAGCAGATGGGGCAGAGAAATTTGCTGGCTTTAGTCTATAGCTGGTGGTGTGCTGCTGGCAGATGTGCTGCAAGGACCTGGGACATCCTGCGCTATACCATCCTCCCTGTCAGTGGAGACTTCTGAGAGGTCATGAGATATAGCGGGGCAGACTGAGGTGAGTAAGGAGGAGGATGGATAGATCTGTGCCCCTTTTGTGCGGCTTTTATGTGCTCTTGCCAACGGGCTGAATGGTGGGAGGTTTAAATGCCTTGTTAAACATGTGGTATCCAAATGGCTGGTGTTTTTGCCACATTTCATGTTCTTGAGACAAACTTTGCAAATAGAAACAGTGTGATCAGCTGCACATGTACTAAAAAAGGCCCAGACAGCTGAGTTGCAGGAAGTGAGCCGGGAGATAATGGTTCCACAATGTGATGGAATAGGGTGGCTGCTCTCTAGTCTTCCATGATGGCTGCCTTGTTGGGGCTGTGCCTCACCCTCACTTTCCTCCTCTGCTCTATCTGGCACCCAAGTCGTGTCAGTGACCTCATCATCATCATCTCCTCCTTCCTCATTACCACTGGAGACAACTTGGCAATACGCTGTGGCTGGGGAAACATGACTGCCAATTTGTGTACCAGTGTTCTCCCCTCTTTGTAGGCTCATGTTCCTGCCTTCCTCAACCTCAGAACCAACATCTGAATCGAGTAATGGCTGTGCATCGTCAAGGAGCAAGTGGCTGATGCTGTGTTCAAATAACTCAGCTGACTCCTCCATGCCTGATGCTGGGGCTATGGCAGGAATAGCTGTGGCCAAGAAGGGAGGTTTAGCCACTCTGGCAGTGGACTGCGCACTAGTTTCTGCTTGGGTGATGGAGGATGAGGACGGTTTAGTAAGCCAGTCCTCCACCCCCTGCATGCTGTGGCTGCATAGCATGGGCAACATCACTAAAGAGAGGAAATGACACATATGCTGCTTGACCCGTTACAGTGCATGGGAACGTCTGCCTCTCCATGATGGGGGGTGCTTATTAACCAAATGTAATAAATATGTGTAAATGTGTACGTGGATGCACTTTAATCAATGGAAAGTGGTTTTTGGTGGCTCAGTACACAGACACACTCCAGGGATACACTACAATATACTGCAATATACTGTATAAAACGTGCAGTAATGCAGAGAACTATATGGCAACTATAACGCAATGAAATATATGGCATTAAACTTGCAGTAACGCACAGAACTATATAGCGTTAAACTTGCATTAATACAATGAAATATATGGTGTTAAACTTGCAGTAACGCACAGAACTATACAGTTGTGCCCATAAGTTTTACATACCCTGGCAGAATTTATGATTTCTTAGCCATTTTTCAGAGAATATGAATGATAACATAAAAACTTTTCTTTCACTCATGGTTAGTGTTTGGCTGGGTAGTTTCTGTTGTCATTATGATTTAAAAAGAGTAAACACAGTTGATTGATAATTAATGGCTTCAGTCCAACATTAAGCATGACTGAAAGAAATGTTTTTGTGTTATCATTTATATTCTCTGAAAAATGGCCAAGAAATCATAAATTCTGCCAGGGTATGTAAACTTATGAGCACAATTGTATAGCATTAAACTTACAGTAATGCACAGAACTATATACTTGCAGTAACGTGATGAAATATATGGCGTTAAACTTGTAGTAACGCAATGAACTATACAGTGTTAAACTTGCAGTGGTGCACAGAACTATATGGTGTTAAACTTGCAGTAATGCACAGAACTATATGGCATTAAACTTGCAGTAATGCAATGAAATATATGGTGTTAAACTTGCAGTAATGCACAGAACTATATGGCATTAAACTTGCATTAACGCACATAACTAAATGGTGTTAAACTTGCAGTTAACGCAATGAAATATAAGGTGTTAAACTTGCAGTAACACACAGAACTATGTGGGGTTAAACTTGCAGTAATGTACAGAACTATATGGCGTTAAACTTGCAGTAATGCACAGAACTATATGGCGTTTAGCTTGAAGTAACACACTCAACTATATACCGTTAAAATCGCAGTAATGCTCTAAACTATATGGCATTAAACTTGCAGTAATTCACAGAAATATATGGCGTTAAACTTGCGGTAATGCACAGTGTGACAAACAGCCCATGTCAGTTGTGGGTGGAGTATATCTGCCACATAGAATCCTGAGATTCCTAAGGTAAATGGGTGGCAGGGAGAGGTCTGTAGCAGCAAGGGGTTAAGTATTGGTCACACCTTGCTCCCCAGGTGGGGTATAATTTTGCCTGACCTGGGTGTAATCAGTGTGGTGCTGAGAGAGAAGGAACAGGCTGTGTATGAACATGCCTGCAGGTCTGAAGCAGACCCTGTGAGGTCTGTCCGTTAGCCAGGAGGCTTATTTTCAATTAATGGATGTTTTTATGTGGGACTGTTTTTCTACCCCTTTCTGTTTATCCTTATTGTTGAGTGAATAAACGCAGGCAGGAAGCCCTTAACCTGACATGCGGCTGGATTACTTGTTTGGGGAACCCCTCCACTTGAAGCTGATCGCCCACAACAGAAATATATTGCGTTAAACTTGCAGTAACGCAATCAAATGTATGGTGTTAAACGATCACTACACTGACACTGAACTGTCTCTAGCTGCACAGTAATGCAAAGATGAATGGTGATCAATACACTACAATCACACTATCTGAACTGTCCCTACTGTAGATACACACTAATATAAAGATGAATGACTTGTCACTACACTACACTGACACTATCTGAGCTGTCCCTAGCTGCACACTAATGCAAAGATTAATGGTGGTCAATACACTACAATCACACTATCTGAACTGTCCCTAGATGCACACTAATGTAAAGATGAATGGGGTCAATATACTACAGTCGCACTATCTGAACTGTCCCTAGCTGTACACTAATGTAAAGATGAATGGTCATTACTACACTCACACTGATTATTCCTAGAGTGACTCTAAACTAATGTTCTACACTGACAATAGAATCACAATAGCACACTATAGCATGCTAACTGTCTAGTAGCACTGAATAGAGCTCTGTTCTATCGCTCTCCACACTGATATTACACTGAAAATGGCCACCATTGAAAGAATACTTTTATAGTGTGGGGCAGAACTAAGAGCAATGAGCCATGATTGAATACAGTCATCATGACAGTGTCCAATCATGGCTCTGACAGTGCTCTGTGCACTGATTGGGGGAAGCTTTCACTGCCTCAACCAATCAGGGTTTTCAATGCACTGTGTGGTGGCGCAGTGCATTGTGGTTGTTCGGTGGGCCAAACAAACGGTCGAACACCTTAATAATTTGGTTGTTCGCCAAACGGGCGAACAGCCAACCATTTGCCCATCCCTAGTGGACAGCCTTCCCAGAAGAGTTAAAGCTGTTATAGCTGCAAAGGGTTGGCCAACTCAATATTGAACCCTATGGACTAAGACTGAGATGGCATTAAAGTTCATGTGTGTGTAAAGGCAGGCATCCCAATACTTTTGGCAATATAGTGTATATACAATCTGCCTGACACATTTCAAAAGTAGCTCTCTTTTTAAGGGGCTACAGTGAAACTCTGTATATACAGAAACACAGAGATATAAGACAAACAGAAATACAGAGTGGTTGTATGGTGCTTGCCAAATCAAGTCCTTTCTTATACAGTACCTACATAAAGTTGGTGGACCTTAATGGTTAAAATGCTTTGATGTTTTAAATTAAACCCAGTTGGAGGATGCACCACCTCACTAATGTGCCCCAGTTGGTTGGTGAGTAGGCAAGAATCAACAGAGAAGGGGTAAACCTGTGTAATAGGGATGGGCAAATGGTTTGACCTGAGCATGAGTTTGAGTCAAACATTGGCTGTCCGCCCCTTCGCCGAACATTATCAGGGCACTTGACCGTTTGCTCATCCTGCCGAACAACCACAATGTACTGCGCCGCCGCAGTGCATTGAAAGCCCTGATTGGCTGAAGTAATGAAAGCTTCACCCAGTCAGGGCACAGAGCATTGTCGGAGCCATGATTGCATGCTGTCATGATGACTCTATCCAATCATGGCTTATTGCCATTAGTCCCTCCCACACTATAAAAGTATTCTTTGAATAGCAGCCATTTTTAGTGTGATATCAGTGTGGGGAGAGATAGAGCAGGGCTCTATTCAGTGTTACTAGACAGTTAATGTGCTATGGTGTGCTATTGTGATTCTATTGTCAGTGTAGAATATCATTTTAGTCTGAATCTAGGGATAGTTCAGTCAGTGTGAGTGTAGAGACCACCATTCATCTTTACATTAGTGTGAATCTAGGGACAATTCAGTCAGTGTGAGTGTAGTGACCACCATTCTATTCATCTTTACATTAGTGGGAAATTGAATCTAGGGATAGTTCAGTCAGTGTGAGTGTAGTGACCAGCATTCATCTTTACATTAGTGTGAATCTAGGTACAGCTTTGTCAGTGTGAGTGTAGTGACCGTTTAATGACATATATTTCAGTGCGTTATCTTCCGTTTAACGCAGTATATTTCAGTGCGTTACTGCAGGTTTAGCACTGCACATTTCAGTGTGTTGCCTTATGTTTAACGCAGTATAGTTCAGTTCGTTACTGCAAATTTAATGCCATATATTTCAGTGCTTTACGTGATGTTTATCGTAGCTAATTTATGTTCGTTTTTTGCATGTTTAACACAGTATATTTCAGTGCGTTACTGCAAGTTTTACATCGTATATTTCAGTGTGTTACCTTCTGTTTAACGCAGTATAGTTCAGTGTGTTACTGCAAATATAACGTCATATATTTCAGTGTGTTACCTTCCGTTTAACTCAGTATAGTTGAGTGTATTACTGCAGGCTTAACGCCATATATTTCAGAGTGTTAGAGCAGTTTTATTTCTGTGCATTAGTGCACATTTAACACAGTATATTTCAGTGAATTACTGCAAGTTTAATGAGGAAAAATACAGCTCAAGGTGTTAGCTCCATATAAAATTCACCTCCCCTGGGAGTGAGGGTGCTGTGGCTCAGTATGCAGGTAGTATGCAGCAAAAGGAAAAATCCGGATGGCCACACTCCAGTTTAGATGCTTTATCTAAGTATAAGTCCATATACAATCAGGCAGACAGAGGTAAAATGCTGACACGTTTCACACCGTTTGTCGGTGCTTAGTCATGCACCGAAAAACAGTGTGAAACGCATTCACGTTTTACCTCTAAAAAGAGAAAAAGAAAATACTGTACTCCTGATATCGAAAGAAATATATCTCATGCTACAAACAAGTTTACATATAACAGCTGCTGTCACACCAATCGACAAATTGTGTAAGTATATTCTGTAATAAAGCGCAGTGCTCAAAAAATACGAAGTGCTAAATATAACAATTTTTTTACAGTTGGTTAAAAAATACAGATGCTTAAAACTTAAAGTGTCCCGTGCTCAAAAGAATTATTTTTGAATAAAGTGTCCGTATTTTAATAATAATCATATAACTTGATTGTAGATAAATACATAAAGGTATCCAGTGCTCATAAAATCCTCATAGGGTGATATCCTTCCCTGCCAGTGTCATTAGTACAATGTCAGTGCATATTTTTAGCACTGAACACTGTAAAAATGTCACTGGTTTCCAAAAAAGTGTCAAAATTGTTAGTTAGGTGTCCGATCTGACCGGCGCAATGTCGCAGTCCCACTAAAAATTACTGATCGCCACCATTACTAGTAAAAGAAAAAAATAATAATGCCATAAATCTATCCCCTATTTTCACTTATTTCTCACTTTCACTTTTCACTTCACTTATTGGGATTTTTTTTACCAAAAATATGTAGAAGAAAACATATTGGCCTAAACTGATGAATACATTTGTTTATTTATTTATTTATTTTTTGGCTAAGTATTATAGTAAAAGTAAAGTAAAAGTATTATAGTAAAATTTTTGTCAAAATTGGTGGTCTTTTTTTGTTTATAGCACAAAAAATAAAAACCACAGAGGTGATTAAATACCACCAAAAGAAAGCTCTATTTGTGGGAAAAAAGGAAATCAATTCTGTTTGGGTCGCACACCCGCGCAATTGTCAGTTCAAGTAATGCAGTGCTGTATCGCAAAAAATGGCCTGGTCATTGAGTGGATAAATCCTTCCAGGGCTGAAGTGGTTAACTAATGAAACCACCAAGCTACTCATTCACTCTCTTGTTATGTCTCACCTTGACTATTGCAACTCCCTTCTCATCGGCCTCCCTCCCCATAGGTTCTCCATCTCCTCTTCAGTTTATCATGAATGCTGCTGCCAGACTTATCCCCCTTACCAACCATTCACCCCTCTACACCAATCCCAACACTGGCATCCAATTGCCCAGCAAATTAAATTTAAAGTACTAACTACAACATACGAAGCCATTGACAACTGCGCCCACAGCTACATCACCAATCTTGTCTCCAGATATCACCCAAACTGCCCTCTCCGCTCCTCCCAAGACCTCCTGATCTCAAGCTTTCTTGTCTCCTCTTCCCATGCTCATTTTTTTTTTACAATACATTATTTTATTGGAACAGATGAAGCAATACAACATTGAAATCCAGATATGTCATAAGTATAGTCTTATACAACATCTCCAACAGATTGATAATATGCAAGTGTACGGGATTTATCATTTAATCCAAGATTAGCAAATAACACATCCCTTTGGCTAAAAACCATTTGATAAAACATAGATAAAATCAAATATGTGAGGAGGTTCCACCATCCGTCCACTTCATCCAAATATCTAGGTATGTACTATGCTCATTGAGTAATCCTTCTCAATATCTGCTTTACTGATTAAGTTGACTGCAGTTAGTCAGAAAAAAGGGAAGAAAAAAAAGAAAGAGTTGGGAAAGATGAAAAAGAGAGATATATACATATCAGTAACAGTAGCTCCAAGTTCACAGGGTATCAATCACTCTATTGTGCATTAGAGTTGAGCGAACACCTGGATGTTCGGGTTTGCCAGGTTCGGCCGAACTTCGCGGAAACGTTACCCGAACTTGACCCTGGACCCCGAACCCCATTGAAGTCAATGGGGACCCGAACTTTTCGGCACAAAAATGGCTGTAAAAAAGTCCTGGAAAGTGCTAGAGGGCTGCAAAAGGAAGAAAAATGGGAGATGTTATTAGATCTGCAATCTGTCCCTCAAAGCAGTAGTAATCTCTACCTAGTCCAGTATCAGATCGTTCTGTAATCAAATCGTTCTGTAATGCAGGATGAGAGATCGTTCTGTAATCAGATCGTTCTGTAATGCAGGATGAGATGTTATTAGATTTCCAATCTGTCCCTCAAAGCAGTGGTAGTAATCTGTACCTAGTTATTAGATCTGCAATTTGTCCCTCACAATCTGTCCCTCACAGCGCCAGCAGCATCCTCTCCCTGCACTAACCTGAAAGCATGTGACATGCAGCACTGTGACTCCAGCCTCATATAGAGGCTGGGTCACATGATGCACTGGCCAATCACAGCCATGCCATTAGTAGGCATGGCTGTGATGGCTTCTAGGGAAAACCAGTGAACTGCTTGTTGATTGGCTGCCCTGCAGCTATTCAACATGCGTGATAAAATACCAGAACCCAGAACCCAAACCCAGACTTTTTCTCAAACGTTCGGGTTCGCTCAACTCTATTGTGCATCCCTTAGGGTTTTAAAAACCTCTGAGTATTTAAATACCACCCATGCCTGCCATAGGTTGTTAAATTTTTCAGTGGTTTCTGTGGCCATTGCTTTTATTTCCTCCATATTATATATATCATTAATTGTATAAAGCCACTCTTTGATTGAAGGTGCCACATCAGTCCTCCAGTTCTTTGAAATCAGTACCTTTGCTACTGTAAACAGGGATCTTAGCAATGACTTTTTGTATTTCTTCATAGACCCATTGGAAATGTGTAATAAGCAACACTCCGAGGTTAACGGGATGCTTGTATCAGTGATGCGTCTGATTATTTTGCATACCTTTTGCCAGAAGGGGCGTATTAGAGAGCACTCCCACCAAATATGGTACAATGTGCCTTTTTCCCTGTCGCAGCGCCAGCATAGATCTGTGACAGAGGTGAACCACTTGTGAATTTTTTTAGGTGTGTTGTACCAGTTTATGAGGAGTTGGTATGCGGCTTCTTGATGATGAGCGCTGATTGAACACTTATGAGCAAACACACAGGCATGTAGCCACTGGGTGTCATTAATCGATGCGTGCAGGACGTTTTCCCAGAACATTTTATTTTTGTTTAGATGCACTTCCTCAGTACCCGAAGCCTGAAGCCAATTGTAAAGAAGAGATGTTGATTTATCAACTCTCTGTCCTTTCACACAAAGCTCCTCAAACGTGGTTGTTGATCTAGGGAAATCAGGTTGCCTCTTAGAAGTGGTTACAAAGCTAATCTCCTCCCGTGCTCATCTCCAGGACTTCTTCAAAGCCTCTCCCATCCTTTGGAACTTTCTACCTCTATCTGCCCGGCTATCTTCTACTCTGACTGCCTTTGGGCAATCCCTGAAAACTCATCTTTTCACGGAAGCCTATTACATGTCCAACTAATCTTTTATCACTTCCATCACCTCATCCCCCACAGATACCGAAAAATTGTTATCAATACTCACCGTAATTTTCCTTTCCTGGTCCGTCCTCACGTCAGCACACTATGGGTTAACTCTCCCTGATTAACCCCTAAGACCACTTTCTCACAGCGCAATAAATCCCTGTACTCCCCTCCCCTTTTGTTTTTGTTTATCAGCGACAGGCTACTTTGGGAGGGAAGTAAAAGTTGTGCTGATGTGAGGACGGACCAGGAAAGGAAAATTACGGTGAGTATTGATAACAATTTTCCATTTTCCTGGTCATCCTCCCATCAGCACACTATGGGATATACCCAAGCCAAGATAGGGTGGGAAAGAAACGACAACTCGCCCAATTCCATGCTTCACCATACTTTAATTGAATAAATTCAATTTGTAGTGCCGAGCAAAAGTCTCACAGGAACTCCAGCTAGCAGCCCTTCATATGTCCTCCACCAGGACCTTTGCCATGGATGCCCACAAAGCTGCCATCCCTCTAGTAGAATGATCTTGTATAGTCTGCGGAGGGGCAAGGCCCTGCTGCTTGTATGCCTAGGAGATAGTCCTTGTAATCCAGGTGGATAAAATCCTTGAAGGTGCTGCCTCCCCTTTCCTGAGTCCCAACGGGAAGCTGAACAGGTTACCCGACTTGCGTATCTGTTGTGCCCTCTGAAGATATGTTGATATTAAACAGGCCCAGTCTAGAGGTCCCAAATCTAACTGGCGCTTTTGATCTGGAGGCTGTGTGAAACAAGGTAGCACTGACTCTCAGTTTTACCTGAAATTTTGAGACCACCTTAGAGGCTAAGGCTGAAGCAGGCCACAGGATCACTCTGTCCGGATACACAATGCAGAACGTTTCTTTACAGGAAAAGGCTGATAATTTAGACACTCTTCTGGCCATTGTAATGGCCTTCAGGAAGAGCAGTTTGATTGTTAGAAAGCCAAGGGTACATGATTCGGACCATGCCCAAGTCCCATGTTAGGATGAGGCTCCTCCTTGGGGGAAACACCCTTATTACGGCTCTGAGGAACTGCTTCATTAAAGGCTCATTAGCCCATCTATGTCCGGTGAAAGAAGACAGGGCCGACACCTGCACTTTAATAGAGTTATATGCCAAGCCAACCTTCAGAGCCGTTTTCAGAAACTATAAAATGTTCGCAATACTTCAAGTTAATGGGGAGAAACGTTTGCGATGCAAAGTCTGCAAACTTTCTCCAAAATCTGGAGTATGTGGCATTTGTTGTAGCCTTCCTTTCCCCCAGTAATGTAGCGACTACTTCCTCTGAGAGGCCTTCTGCATGTGATCTGGCCAATTCAACAGCCAGGCTGTCAGCTGCAGTCTCCCTGGATTTTGGTGAATCCACTGTCCTTGCTGTAGTAGATCCCTCCTTAGTGGTAGGCGTACTGGTGGGACAGACGTCCTCTGCAAGCGCAGAGGAAAACCCTGGTCTCCTGGGTCAGAAGGGTACAATTATGATGGTATGCACCTCCTCCACAATCTTCAGCAAAGCCCTCATGATTAATGGGATTGGACGAAACAGGTACACTAGGGGGAACTGCCATAAGATTGAGAAGGCATCCTGGGCTATCGCCTCGTATCTGAACTTTGCTGTGAACTCTGGCACCTGCGCATTCCCTGGTGTCACCATCAGGTCTAGGCTGGGTATCCCCCCTCTGGCAAAGACTGAACATAGTGTCCATTGACTAACCATTCTCCATTGCTGGGAACCTCCGGCTCAGTTAGTCTGCTATCTGGCCAGATCAGACTCCATCGCCCACATGCTGGCACCCAGATCTTCTGGTCCAATTATCAGCCATCCCATTGCCTCAGGAAGGACATCTGAAGAGCTCTTGTGTGGAACCTTGCCTACGGTACCGCCAGGATAGCCGGTGAAAATCCCCAACATCGTCATACAGTCTTTTGCCGATAACGCCTGAGCCTCATCACCCCGTAGACACATGCTTTCAGCTCAGTCGCCTTGCGATATGGCAGAAGGATCTGTCCTGTGTCGAATACCATGCCTAAATACTCCATACATTGAGCAGGAGGGAGGTTGCTCTTTTGACTGTATATCAGCTTTCCAAAGTTGGACAGGATCCCTATTACCTTGTTGCGCTGTAGTGCAAGCTGTTCACTTGAATGTGCAATGACCCGGATGTTGTCTAGCCACTTCCTTACCGGGCCATTTCTGACACTCCTCTCCTACATGTAAAAATCATCATCTTTTTGCTAGAAAAATACTCAGAACCCCCAAACATTATATATGTTTTTTTAGCAGGGACTCTAGGGAATAAAATGGCAATCATTGCAACTTTTTATATCACACGATATTTGCGCAGGAATTTTTCAAACG
>BLSH010256128.1:146993-171231 GCA_018402905.1 Glandirana rugosa
ATTGTTATTTTATGTATTTTAATACGTGAATAGTGCATTCTTGAATGATGTGATAAAAAAAAAATCTAGAAGAATTGGTATTTTTTCCCTTAATTTTTTGCATAATTTTATGTATTTTATTGTTAATTGTTAATGAATAAAATGTTGTTATCAAGATGCTATAGTGTGCCTTTTTCCAATTGTAAAGCTTAAAGGGAAAGGAAATAGCAATGTGTAGAAATAATGTGTTCCACTTTTTATAGTTTTATATTTTTTCTTTATCACATCATGCCAAGTCAGTGTTCATGATCATGATGTAATAAAAGAAAACATAAAATTAAATAACCGACTTTTTTTTTTGCATAATAGCAAACAATTTATAAAATAGCAACTTGAAAAAGTTAAAGATACGGTAAACAGTCGGTTCCCAATGATAACGAAAAAAAATTGCCATTTTTGCACCTTTTTTCCTGTTGCCAAAAAACTTTTTTCACTCTGTTCCACTTTTTATAGTTTTATATTTTTAATTTATCACATTATGCAAAGTCAGTGTTCATGATCATGACGTAATAAAAGAAAACATAAAATGAAATAACAAAAAAGTAAAATTGGTTGTTTATTTTTGGTGTATTTTGTGTTATCAGAGTTTTTTTTTGCACAATAGCAAAAAATGTATAAAATAGCAACTTGAAAAAGCTAAAGATACTGTAAACGATCGTGTACCCAGTGATAACAAAAAAATTGCCATTTTTGCACCTTTTTTCCTGTCACCCAAAAAACTTTTTTACATTCTTTTTTTAATTTGTTTTTTTTTTGTGTGATAGTACTGTATGATTAGTGGCTTTATTTTGGTGAGTGTTCAGTGACCATGCAGTAATATCAAATAATAAAATATAAAGCAATAATAAAATAAACAAAAAAATTAAAAAAATACAATTTGTTTCCTTTACCAACATGATGTTAAAATGGTATTATTATTATTATTCATTGTTTTTTTTATGATGTTATACTTTGCAAAATGTTAACATTTCATAAGCAGTCACATACTCAGTGAGTTGCCATTTTTGCACCTTTTTTCCTGTTGCCCAAACTTTTTGACATTTTTTTTTTGTGAAAGTAGTGTATGGTTATTGGCTTTATTTTGGTGAGTGATCAGTGATCATGCAGTAATATTAAATAATAACATATAAAAGAATGATAAAATAAACAAAAAAAGTGAAAAAAATACAATTCGTTTCCTTTACCAACATAATGCTACAAATTATATTATTATTATTATTCATTGATTTTTTACAATGTTATACTTTGCAAAATGTTAACATTTCATACAGTTTATTTCAATCAATATTTCCTTTCTCTTAATGTATCAGAAATGTCAGAAACAAAAGCTGTCTGGATAATTACAACATTAATTGGCGTTGTTAAATGTTCCTTTTTTGCTTTGACTTCTTTGAAACCCCCAGTGGGATTGCTCATTTGTGCAAGTTTTAATATGTCTACTAATTAGAATCCAAAGTTTGCAGATGCTGTGAAAATGCTGTAATAGACAAATCTTCCTAATTACCTTTGCTTAGAGTACAAGTATATTAATTGCTCCCAGTGGATGAAGCTGTGACATGACACAACAATATCATTTAAAGTCAATTTTGAGAATTCCCTATTTGGCTAATAGAGAGCCTTGTTATCGTAGATTGTCATTGGGAATTAGGAATATAAAGAAGTTTAACTGTAATACAAATTATCTTTAAATTACGTCAAATGTTCATTTAAAAAAGAAATAAAAGTTAAATTAATATCATTTTTAGAATTATTTAGAAAAAGGGGAATTAATTAGAAAGCAATAATATACAGAACCCCTGCAATTAATGCTAAAACAATTATCATGTGCAAATATGATTAATTAACATTATTTTATTTTCACTGTTGGAAAAATGTTTTTCAACGTTGCTGTTTTGATTAGATTTTGATTTGGGTTTGATCTTGATAGTAAGCTGAGCAGTTGCAGTCTTGTAACTGTCAGACAATATCTGCAAAGAGCACGTCGATTCTGCCTGTGTTTTTTTAATATTTCTTAAAAATCTCTGATTTCTTCCTAAATAAAAAAGATACTGAAGTTAATGGAAACTATAATGGTATTTGGGCAATTTTATTTTATTTATATTCTTTATTAAAGATAAGTACAAACATTTATTCTCACCTAGGTGGATGCAGCATTGATCCGATACTGTATCTGTCCTCCGCTGGCTCTGCAGTGAGAACTGAGCGATCAAAGACCACTGGTTGCTCAGTTTTCCTCTCCACTCTGAGCAGAGAGAAGTGTCCATCAGTCACCGACTCTTTGCTCTGCACCACCAGGCTGAGAGGCTGAGCCAGGTGCTGGTCAACACTTCTGGATAGATCCTGACTTTAAAACAGAGCCTGGACCGACTGAGTGATGTCAGCTTACAGAAGGCTTTAGCCGATGGTCAGCTGAAAATAGTAAAGTAAACTCATGTGACCTACATGAGAACTATAGCCAAAATAGCTTTGGCCTTACTTTACTCCTTTAAACACTTCCCATCCAAGGTATTTACCTGTATGTCCTTGGATCCTTGGATTTCAGTGGTTATACCGGGATGATGCCTGCACCTACAGGCATCATCCCGATATTATTCTTTTCAGCCTGATATTCTGTTTCAGGCAGCAGTGATCT
Organism: Glandirana rugosa; assembly: GCA_018402905.1. Taxonomy (NCBI): domain Eukaryota; kingdom Metazoa; phylum Chordata; class Amphibia; order Anura; family Ranidae; genus Glandirana; species Glandirana rugosa. The sequence goes on from BLSH010256128.1 coordinate 149,665, forward strand.
GAGTGGTTAATTAGCCACTCAATCACTTCTGTGGGTGGAGGAAGGGGATCCCACCCCCCTCCCTCTGCCGCTTCTCCCGGGCTCTCCGGTCCCATCGCGGAGGCCGGGAGCTATGTGGCTGGCAGCGATGGTTGCCATGTACAGAGAGAGAGGAACTGACTTTATTCGCCTCTCTCTGTAAGCCTGGAAACCAGAAGCAACGAGTAGTTGGTCACTTCCAGTTCTGCCCCCTTGTTTACCTGGGCAACAACGGCCAGGAAAGCAGATGATTGGACCGATCTCTGTCTTTAATTCATGAAAGTGGGGTTTTTTTTTAAAAAAAGCGTTTGAAAAAACGCTACCGTGTGACATAAAAAATTGCAGCACCCACCATTTTATTCTATAGGGTCTCTGCTAAAAAATATATATAATGTTGTGGGGTTCTAAGTAATTTTCTAGCAAAAAAAGTAAATTTTTACATGTAGGAGCGAAATGTCAGAAATGGCCTGAGTAGGAAGTAGTTAAAGTTTATATGGTTTTAACCACTTCAAAACAGGACTGTTTCACCCCCTTCCTGCCCAAGCCTTTTTTTAGCTTTCAGCACTTTCTCATTTTAAATGAATTACTTAGTTATGTAACACTTTACCCCACCGTAACACTGAATTTGATATAATTTCATATATAAATTTTTAGACAAAAAGGAGCTTTCTTTTGGTAGTATTAAATCACTGTTGGGTTCTTTATTTTTTTTCTAACAATTGTGTTAGAACACATAGATACCCATCTGGGGGGACACACCGGGCTTTGATTTAAATAAGGTAATTTTATTAGTACAAAGTATTCGCAAAAAAAGTGAGCAATAAACACCAATTACTGTGAACGCAAAAATGTATAAAAATTGGCAACGTTGTCAATATTACTAGAAAGGGGACAAGAACAGCCGGCTGACAAGCAATTCATCCACCATATACTAATCATGCATACACATTGGGTAGAACAAAATATAAGCCACTGGTGAGCTAAAATGTCATTGGCAATAGATCCACATCCATATGTGTTGTGACTGCATATAATAGACCCGTGAATACTGTGGGCAGTGTTCAGGTATTGTAACAGCCTGGGAGGATGGGAGACCCTGGACTTAAATAAGTCTACTGTGGGGATGCCACTGAAGCCGGATAGGATGATGGAGGAAGGCTCACAATCTGAGCTATACCTTGTCTGGCCGCGGCCAGTGGCTGTGAAATAGCAGGAAGGGACCTCCGGTCCACAAGTACAGTAGAAGCACAGCTAAGGACAGTCAATAGAGCAGAATGTTACTGGCAGTCGAAGGCTGAGTACAGACTAAACAGGGTCTGCCGTGGTCTGTGTGCTAGGTACTTGGCTGGCTGTGTGCAGCAGGCAAGTCGGCACTGGGAGGCAGATAGCCGCGGGGAAGGGGAGAAATGCAAACAAGCTCACCCGTCCTGGTTACACAGTGCAATCCATGCCGTAGGCTATTAGCCGCGTCGGTTGGGGGTGCCGACCTTCTCCACGCGGCCCCTCAAATAGAAGACGCTGGCGGCCTTCCGTGGGTTCGAGATAGGGCGGACTAGAGGAGAGGAGGAGTGGTTACCCCGCGGTCATGTGACCGCTCCGAACTGTCCTGGATCACTGCCTGGATCACGGGGATGGTGGGTGCTGGCGGCTGTAGGTCCCCCACTGGGTGGATGACCAGAATGCTGACGTGTTTCGTCCAGTACACGTGGACTTTGTCAAAGCTCTTTTTTATTTTTTTGCTATATAAAGGAAAAAACACTCACAATTTTGAAAAAAAAAGTTTTCTTATTTTCTGTTATAAAATTTTGCAAATAAATAATCTTCATAAATCTGTGTTAAAATGGATTCTGCTACATTTCTTTGGCAAACAAAACAAAACAAAACAAATCAGTGCATATTATTTAGTATGTGTAGAAATTATAGAGTATACAAACAAAATAACCCCTATATGGAAAGTAGACAGCACAAGTAATAAGAGGCATTAAGTGGCAAGGAGGCAAGAAAGTTATTTTTAACATACAGCAAAGGCATACTTACAATTACATTCCAATACACATTCAATACACATTCTTCTACTCCTGTGTATGAGGATACCACATGTGTGAGACTTTTTCACGACCTAGAATGGGTGCTTAACCCGTGTCCCTCCAGCTGTTGCAGAACTACAAGTCCCATCATGCCTCTGTTTTTGGCAGTCACACTTCTACCCGTCAGCCTTGCAATGCCTCATGAGACTTGTAGTTCCACAACAGCTGGAGCGCCACAGGCTGAGCACCCATGGCCCTAGATGCATAAAGGGAACCAAAATTCAAGGAGCACCTTTGGGCTTTCAAGGAACCTAAATCAGGCATCTAATTTACTGACTAACTATCATACAGTATTTCTTGAGTTCCTGAAGAGCAGTGGAAACACCCAAAAAATGACCATGCTCAAGGCTCCACTGGGTCCTCTTACATAGCAAGTGCCCTAAAAAAACTAGTGATGGCGAACCATGAGAAAATAATAAAAATGAACATGTATCCAAAAGGGAATATGTCCCAAGGGAGCTTATTCCCTTTTGGATACATATTCATTTTTATATTTTTTTCATTGTTCACCATCACTGTTTTTTTAGTGCCCGTATTTATTCTCTGTATGCTTTGGCGTTTTTTGGACATTATATATATTCTTTTTGCATTTGCACATCATGCTGTGTCATCCCAGTGTAAGGCTAATGTTCACTTGATACCTGTTTTTCTTAATAAAATGTCAGCCAGAGATGCATTTACTTCCCCCTTACACATGGGATCCTTACCCCCATGACTAAGCTCTGTGGGTGGAGTGAAAGCATTGGTGGCATGGCCTGGTTTAAGCCCGGGCTGAGGTTGTCATACACCTTATTACAGGATTTTGTAGAGATGTGCAGGGCGTTTTCATTTTCGATAAGATATTTCTAACATACAACATAGGCGTACTTAGAATTGCACCCCAAACACATTCTGCTACTCCTCCAGAACATGGCAGTACCACATGGTGAGACTTGTTCATTGCCTAAACTCATACAGGGTCCCAAATCCAATGAGCACTTTCAAGCCTCTCCAAGGGCATAAATTACACATTTGATTTCCTGACTACCTATCAAATTTTTGGAGGCCTTGGAGCATCAGCACAGTAGAAACACCCATAAAATTACCACATTTTGGAAAGCAAACGCCCCAAGTTATTTTTTAAGAGGCATGGTGAGTCTTTTGAAGACTTAATTTTTTTTCTACAAGTTTTTGGAAAATGTGGAATGAAAATGAAAATGTATTAGTTTACACAAAGTTGTCAATAAATAAGATATTTCTAACACACAGCATAGACATACTTAAAATTACATCCCCCAAAAAAATTCTGCTACTCCTTTTGAGTGTGGCGATACCACATATGTGAGAATTTTTCACAGCCTAACCACACAAAGAGGCCCAAAATCCAAGGAGCGCCTTCAGCTTCTCTATGGGCATAAATTACGCAGCAAATCTCTAGACTACCTATCACACTTTTGGAGGCTCTGGAACACCAGGACAGTAGAATCCCACAGAATTAGCACATTTTGGAGAGTAAACACCCCCGTAATTTTTAAGATTTTTCACTGTGATGTGATCACCAAATAAACACTTGGAATTTATTTCAATGACCCTTGGTCTGCATGTAATGTGGACCTGCACTTACATGGCTACAGAAGATGTAAGTTTGATGTACCCTTGCTTTATATAAACATCCCCACATGGCCCACCCCAATCTCTACAATATAGGGCAATCTGGGTGAAACATATCAGTGGAGTGTGGCTACAGATGGGGACTGTCAGTGTGCATGCCCTGAATAAACTACTTTGAAGGTTGGTGAAGTTTGGCACCATCAGTGTGCCTGCTTTTGTATGGACTAGTGACCCCCCTCCTTTTAAATTTGGAGCCATGGCTGACAGATTTTCTTTGCATTTCAAACTGCTGTGATTCATGGCCTACAGTTGCTTTGCATCTATTTTGAAGAGTGACTAGGGTGTGGACTTTGGATTATAGTTATGTGCAACTATACAGTTAACTGTGCCAGATGACCTTTTGGTAGAAAAAGTTTGTGCCAAAACCATGGAAAAGAAGTATTGATGAGCTATAGGGCTTATGTTATAGAGTTTGACTGCCCTAACACGAGGAGCTGCTGTGCTGTGAGGAGTAGAGATCGATAACCAGTTCAAGTCAAGCATAAATGTGGCCTGAAGTTTGCCTGTTTGGCGAACATCCAAATTTGTGGGTAGCTAGGCGGATGTTTGCCCCTCACATTGCATTCTACGGCCCTTATTGGATGAAGCCTTGCACCTGACTCTTCACCAATTAGCACTGTCAGAGCCCTGATTGGATAAAGAGATGATTACTTTCTCCATTCACAGCTCAGTACTCATAGTCCCACCCTACGCTATAAAAGTTAACTTGTAGCTTTGCAACTTATAGCCAGCTCTTGTAGTGTGTTGGAGTGGCGATAGATAGATCGGAGCTCATTTTGCTACTAGCTGTAAGTGTGTTCACTGTTCATTTATTGTGAATTTTGAGTGTTAGTTTATTGTTAGTATAGTGTGTGAGAATAGTGTGTCAGTGTTGTGCAGTGTTTAACACAGCATTACATTACATTTAGTGCTGTATACAGCGCTGTATACCCTTTTTTTTTGGCTGCTGTGTTTTTTTTTTGTGTCTTTTTTTTTCCTGCCTGCCCCTTTTTTAAACTGTCAGCTGCTGTCTTCAACATAGTGTTCCCCCTTTTTTTATTTTTTTTTGTAAATATTTTTTACATTTCTGTCAGCGTCAGTCCTCAATTTAAGGTGCACCAAACACCACTTTCCATTAAATAAAGTGCATCCAATTACATATTTTCCAGCATCCTTAAAATTTGGGTAATAAGCCCCCCAACATGTCTGGGAGGCCAACACGGAGCGGCAGACGTTCCTTTGTCACTATGAGGTATACAACAGCACCTATATGCCCAGGAAAAGGTGGACGTCGCCTGTCCTCAGGCAGAGTACCTTTGCCTCTGTTTAGTGATGTTGCCAGAGCTATCCAGCCACAGCATGTAAGCATGTTGAGGAGGTGGTGGACTGGCTTGCTAAATTATCTTCATCCCCCTCATCCTCTATGACCCTTCAAGCTGGTACTAGTGCGCAGTCCATCGCAGCTGTCAGAGCGGCTTATTCTGCCTCCTTGTCCACAGCTACCCCAGCATCATGCATGCTAAGCTAGTCAGCTCTCAGCTAAATTATTTGAACACAGCGTCAGCCACTTGCTTCTTGAGGATGCATAGAAATTACTGTAGGAACATGAGCCTACAGAGAGGGGAGAACACTGATGAACAACAAATTGGCAGTCATGTTCCCCCTGCGGCAGTGTATTGCTAAGTTGGCCCAGTGATGATGAAGTTACTGACGTGACTTGGGTGCCGGATAGAGCAGAGGAGGAAAGTGAGGGGGAGAAACAACACCAATGTGGCAGGATGTCCTCCAGAGGCAGGTATCATGGAAAACTAGAGAGTAGCCACCCTATGCCATTGTGGAGCTGTTATCTCCCAGCCCACTTCCCAGAGCTCAGCTGTGTGGGCCTTTCTTAGCACATGTGCAACCGATTGCACTGTTGCAATCTGCAATCTCTGCCACAAGCAGATCAAGCGTGGCAAAAACACCAACCATTTGGGTAACACATGCTTGAGAAGGCATTTAACCTCCCACCATTCAGTCCGTTGGCAAGAGCACCTGAAAGCCACACACACGGGACCAAATTCTTCTCCTCCTCACTCCTCACCTCTCACGTGTAACTCCACTATATCTCATGACCTCTCAGCAGCCTCCACTGAAAAGGATAATGATATACCAGGGGTGTCGCAGGTCCTTGCAACACGTCTGCCAGCAGCACACCACCAGCTGTAGAGTATAGCAGGTACATTTCTCTGTCCTAGCTGCTGCAGCACAAAAATAAAAAATACACTCCCTGCCACCCACATGCCCAGCATCTAAATTCCAGAATTCCAAAATTGATAGCTTTACAACGCCTGCCTTTGCGTATGGTGGATTCTGCCCCCTTCCCTGAGTTTGCAGAATGTGCTGTACCACAATGGCAGGTTCCCAGTCGCTATTTCTTTGCACCTAAGGCCATTCCAGGCCTGTACCATCACTTGAAAGGCAATGTTTTGGCATCTTTAACCACTTCAGCCCCAGAAGGATTTCCCAGGTTAGGACCAGAGCACTTTTTGCGATTCGGCACTGCTTCGCTTTAACTGACAATTGCGTGGTCGTGCGACGTTGTACCCAAACACAATTTGCGTCCTTTTTTTCCCATAAATAGAGCTTTCTTTTGGTGGTATTTGATCTCCTCTACATCATTTCTGATCACCGCTATAAACAAAAGAAGAGCAACAATTTTGCAAAAAAAAAAGTTTTTCTTACTTTTTGCTAAAATACAAATCCAAAAAAAAATATAAAAAAACATTTTTTCATCGGTTTTGGCCAATTTATATTCTTCCTCATATTTTTGGTAAAAAAAAATCACAATCTGCGTTTATTGATTGGTTTCCACGTTTATGGATGATGAGAATTAATTTCTGGGGTTTTTATTTATTTATTTATTTTTTACTAGTAATGGCGGCGATCTGCGATTTTTAGCAGTACTGCGATATTGCGGCGGACATTTTGACACTTTTTTGGGACCAATGACATTTATACAGCGATCAGAAATTTAAATGTCCACTGATTACTGTATAAATGTCACTGGCAGTGAAGGGGTTAACCTGCAGGGGAAGATCTAGGGGTTAACTGTGTTCCCTGGGGGTGTTCTAACTGTGGGGGGGGGCTGGGCTACCATGGGCATAAGAGATCTAACTGATCCCAGTGACAGGGATCAGTAGATCTCCTATGCCCGCACTGACAGAGCGGGAAACCACCGTGTTTACATCGGCGGTTCCCCATTCTTTAGCTGTGGCCACTCATCGTGGCTCGCCGGCGGATATCGGGTCCTCCTTAGGAGCACGGTGGGTGTGCGCCCCCCCCTAGCGGCCACCCGCAGATCGCCGCTTATTTACGGCAATTCGCGGGAAGCATCCACACTGCCGCAGTAAATATACTGTGTGCAGTGTGGAAGCAGTTAAGCAAGGCAGTCAACCACAAGGTCCATCTGGCTGCTGACCCGTGGTTCAGCAAGCATGGTCAGGGACAATATATTTAGTTCACAACACACTAGGTAAATCTGCTTGCATCCAGGAAGGATGCAGGACGGGGCTCAGTGCTGGAGCTTGTTTTGCCGCCATGTCTCCATACAGATGGTGGTGATGATGTGAGATTTGTCAGCTCCACCCTCTCTTCCTCCATGCCCTCCTTGGCTGGATTGTCCTATGAACCACCAGTAGAGCCTAAGCATTCAAGGGCCCATTCAATGAGTCAGGCTAAAAGATGCCATGCAGTGCTCCAGTTGGCCTGTCTAGGGGACAATGGCCACACTGGAGAAAATAATCTTCTAGCTCTGCAGGGGCAGGCCCAGAGATGGTTCACGTGACAAATTCTTGAGCCAGGAATGGAGGTGTGCGATAATGGCACTAACCTTCTGTCCATCCTTAGACAGGGAAAGTTGACACGTGTGCCATGCCTGACACATGGAGCTGAAATTAATATGGCAGATTCAGCTGCATTCATTCACTACCTTGTAGTGTTTTGGCAGGGCAGCAGCCAATGAGCACTATTTTAATTTTAATTTTAATTTGAACACCTTATATATTTTATATATTACATCCTGGGTTACACAAAATATTTTATCAAGGGGTATAAGGGATTTTTCCCCCCTTCCTTTCCCTCCGGTAATTCGTTGCGTCAAACCACCCCTTTCTTTTTCTTCATGCCTGGCACATGTCCTCAATTTGGTCATGCAGCATTTCTTAACCACTTCCCGACCGAGTTACGTATTATTACTGCGGCAGAGTGGCTCGATAGTGCAAATCGCCGTTTATAAACTCGATGTCTGCCAGTCACCCGCGATCGCCTGTTAGAGAGGAAGAATGGAGATGTAAACACAGCAGTTCCCCTTTCTGTCAGGCAGCATGACAGTGATCTACTGATCCCAGTGATCGGAGATCTGTCATGCCCATGTAAGCCCAGCCCTCATACAGTTAGAACACACAGGGAAGACAGTTAACCCCTAGATCGCCACCTACAGGTTAATCCTTTCCCTACCAATGACATTTATACAATAATACGTTTATCGAGTAATCAGTTGCTATTTTTTAGCTCTGATCGCTGTATAAATGTCATTGGTCCCAAAAAAGTGTCAAAAATGTATGATATGTCCACCGCAATATTGCAGTCCCTCTAAAAATTGTGGCTCACCGCCATTGATAGTACAAAAAAATAGTAAAAACGCCATAAATTAATTCTCATGGTTTGTAAACTTGGAAACGTTTACGCAAATCCAATCAATATACGCCGATTGCAATTTCTTTTTTTTTTACCACAAATATGTAGAAGAATATATATTGGCCAAAACTAAATACATTTGTTTTTTATTTTTTTATTTTGTTTTGGACATGTATTATAGCAAAAAGTAATAAATACTGGGGTTTTTTTTTCAAAATTGTTGCTATTTTTTTGTTTATAGTGGTGATCAGAAGTGATATAGAGGTGATGAAATACCACCAAAAGAAAGCTCTATTTGTGGGAAAAAAAGGACATCAATTTTGTTTGGGTACAACGTCGCACGACCGTGCAATTGTCAGTTAAAGCGTTGCAGTGCCGAATCGGAAAAAGTGCTCTGGTCAGGAAGGGGGTAAATCCCCTTCTAGGTGGTCTTACACAGCCAGTGTTCGGTTGGCTAAGATTCATCAGGAATTCCACCTAACCGTATACGACCTGATTTGTGGCATGCCCACTAGGTGGAACTCAACTTTGGCAATGGCTGCTGATAAAGGATGCATGCACTGTACTGTCACCATTTGAGGAGGCGACAAGGATGGTGAGTCATGACAATGCATGTATCAGTGACACAATCCCTGTTGTTATCGTCACGTGCCTGGTGGTGGAGTCTGAATAATGCAGGGGAAACCCTTCTTGCGACCCCGATTCAAGAACCCCTGGTAGAGCAGACAGGTGGTTCAGGAATGAGGATGGCACGAGGGTTGAGCTGGTCACCAGTGATAACTGAAATGGTTCCTTTGGTCTCATGCTGGTTGGTAGAATGGTGGTACAGGCTGGGTTGGCAACAGGCGGGCGGTGCCGAACAGGAGGAGCAGGCAGGAGAATAGTCGGGTACAGGAAAAGTTCATTAACAGGCTGGCAGCAGAAGTACAAAGGAGCAGGCACAAGAATGGTTGTGGAAAGCCGGGGTTGGTGCAGGCAGAGATTAAACAGGGTCAAGGCAAGCCAGGTCACAGGAACAGGTAACAGGTAAACAGAAAGCTCAGGTACACCAAACGCTGTCGAACGGACAGAACCGGCTACATATTGCTGCCCATTTAAATAGGCCGTTTGACGCCAATGCCGGCATGCATATGCGCATGCACCTGCCGCTTGCGCATACGAGTGCGTCTGCGCATAGGCATTCCGATCAGATTTCCAGAAGATTCAGCAGTTGTTTCCTGACAATTGTGTTCCTGCTGGAGCAGAATCTGTGTGGCATTATGGACAGGGCACTTGAGACAAAGCAGTGGGAGGAAGAAGAAGACTTCCTTTCCTCTCAAAGTCTGCTTTATGCAGACAGCATTCTTATGAGGCCACACAACACACAAGAAGAGAGGGAGAAGGAGGATTCTGACAGTTTTGGAGGCATTGAAGCAGAGGAAGACATACATCAAACCTTAAGAGATGGTTTCCAGTCCCCAGAACCCTTGGGAGTGGTATGTGGCTGGGAGGAGGCAGTTCCAGAAACTGTAATCCTCAGTGACCCCAAGGATTGCTTCTCATGCCTCCGCAAACTTGCGGTGCATGGCCTCTCGTATTCTTCAAAGCCTGCGAAAGGACCTGAGAATTTGTGGCATCAAGGATAAGGGTCATTATTGGTTGGCAACCCTCCTTGACCACTGTTACATGGGGAAAGTCTCGGAACTCATTCCATCCTTACAGAGGGAGCACAGGATGAAATATCTTGAGGACACCTTAAAGAGGAGTTTATGTAACGTCTTTCCAGACTCTGGTAGGTTAAAGTCTCATGAAAAAGCTACTTTTGAGGCTTCTGTTGGTCAAAGGAGGAGCGGTGGAGAACGGGGCTGCCTTAATAATGCATTTCAAAAAATTTTTAGCCCTCGGTGCCCAGGGTTGTGAGCTTTAACATCCCATCGGCAGCGTCTGTATCAAATGGTGGAAGAGCATCTTCTAGGGGTGAAAACAAACATGGAGAGCTTTCCAGTAGAAGATCCACTGTGTGATGAGAATAGGCCACTTGCCAGAACGTGCCCAGTACACAATTGAGCTGGTGGGCTGTCCTGCATCCAGTGTGCTTTCCAAATGGACATTCAGTGTTGCCAGAGGTTTTGTGACAGAAAAAAGAGCGTGCCTGTCCACAGACTCCGTTGACTGGCTGACATTTGTAAAAATGAATCAGTCCTGGATTAGCAGCAGCTATCAAGCTCCTAATGCCAATGTCCCTAATTAAGTGTTATTTGGATTGCAAATCTCTGCAAGACTGTCTAGGCAGCTTAGTTTTTTGGGTGTTGATTTTATCTTGAAGTAACTTTTTGGTATAGGTTTCATGGGCACATTAAACACCAGGGCCAATTTTTCCACACCTGTTTGCAAGGTGCATCAAATTTACATTTTTTACAGCAAGGCCAATTTTTGCTTTCATCAAGACTAATTCTAGAAGGTTACAGGATGAGGGCACCAACAACACAGAAAGACCAATTTTTCCGCAACTGTGTGACAGGGGCATCAAATTAAATTTTTTTACAGCAAGGCCAATTCTCGCTTTCATCAAGAGTACCTCTAGAAGTTTATGGGGTGAGAGCACCAACAACACTCAAAGACCAATTTTTCCCCAACTCTGTGACAGGGGCATCAAATTTAAAAATTTTACAGCAAGGCCAATTCTTGCTTTTATCAAGACTACCTCTAGAAGGTTACAGGGGAGAGGGCACCAACAACACCCAAAGACCAATTTTTTTGCAACCGTGTGACAGGGGTCTCAAATTAAATTTTTTTACAGCAAGGCAATTCTCGCTTTCATCAACACTACCTCTAGAAGGTTATGGGGTGTAGGCACCACCAACACCCAAAGACCAAGTTTTCTGCAACTGTTTGACAGGGGCATCAAATTAATTTCTTTTTATAACAAGGCCAATTCTTGCTTTTATCAAGAGTACCTCTATAGCGTAACGGTGTGCAGGCACCACCAATACCCAAAGACCAATTTTTCCACAACTGTTTGACCGGGGCATCAAATTTACATTTTTTACAGCAAGGCCAATTCTTGCTTTCATCACGAGTATCTCTATAGCTTTATGATGTGAAGGCACCCCCAACACCCAAAATCCAATTTTTCTGCACCTTTTACTTCTATCCAAAGTCTGTGAAAGAGACACCAGACTATATCTAAAAATAAATTGTTAATCATGGCCTGAGTGTGCTATAATTTGGCTTCTTCACATAAGGCTTGCTCACTGTGGTACAAAACTTTATTTCCATCCAAAGTCTCCCAAATAGACACCAGAATTTATCCATAAAATCTCTAATCTTGTTCCGAGTGCACTAAATTGTGGCCTCATCATACAGACTGGCTCCCCAAGCCATTGTTTAAAAAATAAAGAAAGCTTGCAGGGAAAATCAATTTAAATGTCATTTATTTTCTTTGTAAGCCTAAGTTCACACTGATGCGATTTGACATGTCAAATCGCATGCCAAATCGGCGGCTATTGCCCACAATGGCACCGTCCGAATTGGTGTGACGCTGACTTTGCAGTGCAGCACTGATTCCCAAAATTAGTTTCTGCATGACTTTTGGCGATTTCAGGTGTGATTTCAATAGACATCCCTGCAGGAAACCACACACTTGTTTCTGAAATCGTCAGACTGACATGCGGGAATAAAATTGTGCGAGTTCGGCTGAACTCGCACAATTTCATTCCCGTTGCAGTGTGAAGCTACGCTAAATGTCAGTTTTGCTGCAGCAAGTTCTATACACGTTACAGATGTGTTACTTTGCAGGTGTATGATAGCATGGGACCCAGCCGAGCAATGTTTCTCAAGTGGAAAAAAGATGTTCTGACAACATTTTGTACATGTGGCTCAAAGGTTAGACTAGCATCAAATATCACCCCTAAATTTTTCAATTTAGTCTGAAGCTCAAGTACAGTGCCATCTATAGATAAGCTATTTGGACTGGCCTTACGTAACTGATGGGGGTGCCAATAAGCATAACTTCAGTCTTGTCACAGTTAAATTGAAGGAAGTTATGAGCCATCCAAGTTTTTATATCACAAATACAGTAAGACAGGAGAAAAGCAGCCAAAGTAGAATCTGGTTAAGTGTGGATGTCTATCTGAGTGTCATCAGCATAGCAGTGATACTTGAGCCTATGTGATCTAAGCAGTTGGCCAAGTGGAAACATGTAAATGCTAAAAAGTAAGGGACCCAAGATTGAGGAACACCGTACTTGACTGGGCCAGATTCAGACTTGCATCCACCAAGAGAAACAAAGTGACAGAGGTCAGTGATATATGACTTAAACCATTTCAGAGCCAATTCTGAGACTCCAAATATGGTTTCAAGGTGAGGGAGTAATAGATTGTGGTCTACAGTATCAAAGGTAGAACTAAGATCTAGTAGAATAAGAATAGTTAGTGACCTGGAATCAGAAGCTAACAGAAGGCCGTTAGTTACTTTGACCAAGGTGGTTTCTGTGCTGTTTAGCAGCTCATCATTGCTGCTAAACTCGCTTATACTCAGTATGTAAAATCAGCAAATCGTATCTTTTTCACCATTGGTTTCCAGTTGTCAGTTTTCAGCGTTCAGAAGAGGTTTTCAACTGCCCTGTGTGCATAAGCCCTAGGGCAATGTACAGAGGATATTAGTTTTCTAGGGCAGTATACAGTGGATTATCAGGGCAGTGTACAGGGGTTAGTGGGGCAGTCTACAGGAAGTAGCAGGGCAGAGGACAGGGAGTCAGCAGTGCTGTTTGCAGGGGGTCAACAGGCCAGGGTGCAGGAGGTCGACAGGGCAGAGGATGATAGGGAAGCAGAGGAGTGTACAAAAGTCAGTGGGGCAGTGTAAAGGTGGTCAGAAGGTCAGAGGACAGGGGTCAGCTAAGTGGAGACAAAGATATTATCGGGGCAGAAGACAGGGGTTAGCAGGGCAGTGTACAGGGGTCAGAAGGAGGGAGGACAGGGGTCACAAAGGCAGAGGACAGGGATCAGCACAGCAGAGAAGAAGGATCTGCAGGGCAGTGTACAGGGGTCAGCAGGGCAGAGGACAGGGATCATAATGGCAGAGAAGAGGGGCCACAAGGGCAGAGGATAGAGATCAGTAGGACAGAGGAATGGAAATTAGAAGGTCAGTGTACAAGAGTCAGCAGGGTGGATGACAGGGGTCACAAGGGCAAAACACAGGGATCAGCAGGGCAGAGCAGAATGGTCTGCAAGGCAGTGTACAGGGGTCTGCAGGATGGAGGACAGGGGTCAGTTTGACAGATAAGAGAGGTCACAAGGGCAGAGGACAGGGATCAGCAGGACAGAGGAAAGGGGGTCAGAAGGGCAGTGTACAGTGATCAAAAGTGCAGTGTACATGGATCAGCAGGACAGAGGTCACAGGGTTCCACAGGATGAAGGACAGGGGACAACAGGATGGAGAACAGGGGTCAGCAGAATGGAGGACAGAGGATGGGGTCAGCAGTAGAAAAGGACAGGAGTCAGCAGGACATAGGGCAGTAGGGCAGTGTACAGGGGTGAGCAGGAAGGAGGACAGGGGTCAGTAGAACGGAGGACAGGGGTTAGGCAGGACAGAGGGCAGGGGGTCAGCAGGACAGAGGACGGGGTCTGCAGGACAGAGGACAAGGGGTCTAGCATAAATCGCTCCCCCAAATTACCCTTCCCAGCACTAATTTCCCCCCATTCACCTCCTCCACAAACCTCTTCATCCCAAGCACAAATCATTCTTACCCCCTCCCCTCCCTCTCTTGTGATCCCAATACAATTCCCCCACCCGTAAGTTCCACACCCTCACTGAAACTTACAGGTGGGAAATCACGAAAGAGGCGGGAGGAGGTGCGGGCTGTGCTGTGCTCTCCCTTTCCTGTGATAACAGCGCTCCTCCATGCAGCATATGACATCTCCTAGCTGTTGTGGATAGAGGACTGGTAATCAAACCAAGTGCAGTCAGATCTAGCGATCCCATGTCACCTGCTACATGGAGGAGGGCTGTTATCACAGGAGGAGGAGAGCAGAGCACAGCCCGCACCTCCTTCCTGTTCTCTGCCACCGTGACCTCTCTCTGGACTTTTCAGTTTCACTTTACTTTTCTGCACTAGGCTGCTCTCCCCTTGTCCTGGCCCTGAGTGCAGTGATGAGGAAAGGAGCTCAACAACCAGGCAGAATGTTCATGGGTGGCCAGCTTGTGGGGGAGAGACAAGTGAAATTTGGGGGTTATGTTAACATGCATAGTTTTAAAGCATCCGTAGGCTGACAAGCACAAGAATGGTCAAAAAACCCGACATGCAACATTTTTTTTTTTTGATGCAGTGTTACACAATGCATGTTAGCATGTGCATTGGAGCTTGTTGCCTCACTGCTTCTAGGGATCATTCAAAAGAATGGCACTGCATTCAATGCACTGCAGTGCAAAATTGTGATTTTTAAATAAGACATCTTATTATCTTTTTTTTTGCATATTTTGGTGTGTTTTGTTGTTAATTGCTTTTTAATGAATGAAAAAAAAAATCAAGATGTTGTTTTGTTTACTATTTTCTCAAAATCTCAAATAACAGCAAAAATACCACAAAAATAAAAAGCTTAAAGAGAAAGGATAGAAAAATAATATGTCCCACTATATATATATATATATATATATATATATATATATATATATATATTTTTTTTTTTTTTTAATCACATCACACCAAGTCAGTGTTAATGATGAAAGAAAATGTATGATTAAATAACACAAAAAGTACAATTTGTGATTTAAAAAGTTTATCTTCTTTCCCTTGCATTTTTCACATGTTTAGTGTATTTCGTGTTATCTGAGTTTTTTTTTTTTTTTTTTGCTCAATAGTAAAAAAAGTATAAAAAAAGCAACTTGACAAAATGAAAGATGCAGTTCACAGTCATGTACCCAGTGATTAAAAAAAAAAAAAAAAAAGTTGCTATGTTTGCACCTTTCTTCCTGTTGTGTAAAAAAACTTTTTTTCAAAATATATATTTTTTTTAATATTGTATAATATCAGTGTATGATCATTGGTTTTATATTGATAAGTGATCATGCAATAACATCAAACAATAATAAAACATAGAACTAATAAAATAAACAAAAAAAAGGTAAACAATGACACTTTGTTTCATTTGCCAACTTAATGCTTAAAATTATATTATTATTATTTTGTTTACTACAATGTTATAATTTGTAAAAGTCCGCAGATTTCATATAATTTATTTCAAGCAATATTGAATTCATCTTCATGAATCAGAAATGTCAGAAATGAAAGTTGTCTAGATAATTACAACATTAATTGGCATTGTTAAATGTTCTTTTTTGTTTTGACTCCCTTGACTCCCCCGGTGGGATTGCTCATTTGTACAAGTTTTAGAAGTCTTATTACTAATTAGAATCCAAAGTTTGCAGATGCAGTAAACATGCTGTAATAGACTAATCTTCCTAATTACCTTTGTCAGCATGACTAAGCTTACAGTATAGTTAGTATAATTGCTCCCAGTGGATAAAACTGTAACACAACAGAACAATATCATTTAAAGTCAGTTTTGAGGATTTCCTATTTGGCTAATAATGAGTCTTGTTATCTTAGATTACCATTGAGAATTGGGAATATTAACACGTTTAACTGTAATACAAATTAGATTTAAGACATTACTTAAAATGTTCAATTAGAAAAGAAATAAAAGTTAAAATATCATTTTTAGTATTATTTAGAAAACAGAAATTAATTAGACAAGTAATAACACACTGAACCCATTAACGATGATATTTTATTTTCACTGTTGCAATATTGTTTGCAACCTTGCAATTTTGAATAGATTTTGATTTGGAGTATTACTCTTTATAGAAAGCAAGTTGAGTGGTCAGTTGCAGTCTTTGGGACAAAATATACATGGAGTGTGACTCTATATTGTTCCTCCCAAATAAAAATGATACTGAAGGTTAAAGGAAACTATAACAATTTTTTTAGGCCAATTTTATTTTAACATTTACATTCTTTACTAATGTTTATATGGATTTAAATTGGTTTTATATTTTCTAATTACTTTTTTTTAATACAACTTATGAGTTTTTGAAAGAAAGAGCAAAGCTGTAGATGATTGTTTTTAGACATTAGGGGGTTGATTTACTAAAGGCAAATAAACTTTGCACTTTGTAAAGTGCAGTTGCACTCCGCAAGAGCAGTTGCTCCAGAGCTTAGTAAATGAGGGAAAGCTCTGCTGACTTCCATCATCCAATCATGTGCAAGCAAAAATGCTGTTTTTTTTATTTTCCTTGCACGTGATTGGGTAGTCTTTGATGAGTGAAGCCTTACCTCATTTACTAAGCTTTGGAGCAACTGCACTTTGCAGAGTGCAATTGCACTTTGCAAAGTACACAGTCTATTTGTCGTTAGTAAATCAACCCCTATGTCTCTCTGATTAAAACTTGGAGCCACCTAACCACAGCAGGCAGGAAGGGGCAGTAAATTTAGTGTGTTGGTGTAAGATAGAAGCCCTTTTTAAGCAAAGCTTCTCAAAATCAAAAATTTGCCTAAAGCTCCACTTGCTACTTAGAAATTAAAATACAAATATGCAATATTTCAAGTTTACCTTCTGGTTTATTTCTTGACATTTTATTTCCTAGTTTTGACCATTATATTCACCATATTAAATGGCTTCCACATACATTTGCATTACAGTGTGTAACTGTATGATTGTTGGAGTGTACGCTCCTCAGGGAAATGAATTTATTTTGCAGTTGCAATGTTCTTGAAGATATTACAACTATAAAAATATGTAATAAGGATTGACTCCATGCAGTTATCTAATGATGTGACTGTAGTTAGTTACAATTGCAATTTGCAAATTGAAGACATATTTTTTTTTGGAAGATATAAAGTCCACATATGATGAGGTGGGCCAAAAAGAACCAAATTGTCTTTCCATTTAAAGCACTTCAAATTATAGAATTGCCAAACTAATACAGAAGCCATTTACATTTCATCACTTTCAGAATACAACACACAAAGTTTTATTCCCTGTTTGGGGATAGTGGTCGGGGCCACACAAGACATTCTTTTGCTCCACAATGGACAGCCTTAAAGTGGTTGTAAAGCTTAGTTTTTGTATTTTTTTAAAACCACAAACATGTCATACTTAGTTCCTCTGTGAAAGGGTTTTGCACAGAGTGGCCCCAATCCTCCTCTTTTGGGGTCCCTCAGTGGCGCTCCTGGCTCCTCCCCACATCAAGTGCCCTGTCAGAGAAGTGCTCTCCCTAGGGTCCTACTGCTGTGTCCATTGATACAAACAGCAGGACTCAGGCCAGCCCCCTGGCTCCCGCGTCATTGGATTTGATTGACAGCAGCGGGAGCCAATGGCTGCGCTGCTTTCAATCTATCCAATGAGGACCCGAGACACTGACTGGAGCGGGTGTGTTCATCCCCGGTGCAAGAAAGATCAGGTTCAGGTAAGTATTAAGGGGGCTCTGGGAGGGGTGCATCGCAGGAGGTTTTTCACCTTAATGCATAGAATGCCTAGAAGTGAAAAACCCAGAGACTTCACGACCCCTTTAACTGCTGGTTTATAGCACATATATGATATACAAATACTTTTGATTTTTATAGAGCTGTTTCTGGCTTGATGGCCCCATGATGGACTAATGATTCATCGGTGCAAGGCAGCCGTTCTCAACTAGGGATCCTCCAGTGGTTGCTAAGGGTTCTTTGAGTTTTGACTGTTTGGCCTCCCATCTGGTGGTGCCTTCATGGTTTCAAAGTCAACGCTACTTGGCAGAGACAGCAGTATGGCACCAATTTTCCTTTTAGCTGTTTAAAAGGGTGGCATTCTTCCCAATGACCACCAATGTAAGTATCATTTTTCCCACTGACCCCCAATGAATTTGTTTTTGTAGGGGTTTCCTGAGACCTGACATTTTTGTTAAGGGTTTCTTTGTGGTAAAGAAGTTGAGAAAGGCTGGTGTAAGGTATTGAAAACATAGAACTAGGGAGGAGGAATTTGGAAGTACTAGGATAACATACCCATACCTGAAAAATACCCAACACTATCAAGCCTCAGAGGTCAGAACTTCTTTCATTAGTAGAGACAAGATCAGATACACGACAGGGAGTTCAGGAGACAAGAGAGGCCTGCAAAGAGGAAGCTGAGACCCCAAATCTACGATTAATGACTTTTTTTTTTTTTTAAATCTAAAAGGCTTTATTGAAAATGTAACAATATCAGGTATAAGGAATACCAGTACAAGAAATACTTTTCTGTTATCTCTTTTTTACAGAATATACAGATGGACATTTCAATGAACATACAATATTAGGTGTAGAGCACTGTTAACCCCCCCGGGTCGTTAACATCACAAACGATTAATGACTTTAAGGCCTCATGCACACAGGATATTAAAAAAAGTTCTAAAAATGTCAGTAACTTTGTAGTGAGTTTTCGACCGCTTTTCATCGTTTTTGCTTGTTTTTCCACGTTAGCGATCTTTGTTTTTTATTTCAATGGATCAAAAACATCCACAAACGTTGGCGAGCCGGATTTTTGTGCGTTTTTGCACATTTTTGAGTGTTTTTGGGCGTTAGATCGTTTTTACAGCTCAAAACGCCTCTCAGAACCCACTGGTCTTGGATTTTTTTACAGCTCAAAAACGCCACTGCCCAAAACAGTTGATAGCAGCCTATGTGTGCATGGACACATAGGATAACATGATGGGGAGTTTATTGACAGTAGATAAAAAGTCTGAAGCCAAAAACAGAAGCTGTAAAAACGTCCAAAAATGTCCCTGTGTGCACGAGTCCTAAAACTCAACTGAACTTCCAGCTTAACCACTTTAAAGAGGAAGTAAACCCAGATGGGGTTTACTTTCCTCTACAATCCCCTGTAAAGTAGAATCATAATGGGCTACTGTGCATCGCATAGTAGCCCATTATGATCCACTTACCTGCAAATGAAGCCTGCGATGTCCAGCGCTGTCCCCTGTGCTTCCACCTTCTGCCCCTCTTCCTTCCGGCGCCGCAACTCCGGCTCTGTGACTGGCCGGAGTCGCCTGACGCCAGTCATGGCACGGTCGCAGTGGAGGACGTTTCTTCACTACGCATGTGCCAACATGACGTCGGCACAGCTACAACACTGCATATCTCCTGAACCGTACAGGTTTGGGAGATATGCAGGGCACCTACAGGTAAGTCTTATCATAGGCTTACCTGTAGGTTAAAGTGGTTGTCACAAGTTGACAACCACTTTAATACCGGACACTTTCAGCTCCTTCCTGCCAACGCCAATTTTCAGCTTTTAACACTGTCACATTTTGAATGCCAATTGTGCAGTAATGCAACACTGTACCCATGTGACATTTTTCATAGAGCTTTCTTTTGGTGGCATTTAATCATCACCACTGGGCTTTTTATTTTTTTGCTAAATAAATGAAAAAGACCAAACATTTTGAAAAAAGTGCTTTGCAAATGTATTCCGTGTAAATGTATTCTGTTACATTCTTTGGTGAAAATAACCCAAATCAGTGTTTTTTATTTAGTCTGTAGGAAAGTTATAAAGTCCACAAACTATTGTATACATATCTGAAAATTGATCAATCCTGATGTTCCTAATGGCCTTTCTCATTTCTTGAGGTCTGTAAACCCAGGACGGTACCAATAACCCCCAAATGACCCCTTTTTTGAAATAGATAGTCCAAGGTATTTAGTAAGTGGCGTGGTGAGGTTTTTGAAGTTGTAATTTTTTTGTCATAGTATTTGGAAAAATTAAGCACTTCAACCCCGGAGCCCCTTTTTTTACACTTCTTGTTTACAAGTTAAAATCAGTATTTTTTTGCTAGAAAATTACTTAGAACCCCCAAACAATATATATATATATATATATATATATATTTTTAGAAAAGACTCTAGAGAATAAAATGGCAGTCATTTTAATATTTTTTTTCACACGGTATTTGCGTAGCAGTCTTTAAAACGCAATTTTTTTGGAAAAAATATACTTTTTTGAATTAAAAAAACAAGAAAACAGTAAAGTTAGCCCAATTTTTTTGTATATTGTGAAAGAGGATGTTACACCGAGTAAATAGATGCCAAACATGTTACGGTTGAAAATTACGCACACTTGCGGAATGGTGACAAACAACGGTACTTAAAAAGCTCCATAGGCGACGCTTTAAAAAATGTTAATGGTTACCAGGTTAGAGTGACAGAGGTCTAGTGCTAGAATTATTGCTCTCGCTCTGACGATCACGGTGAAACCTCACTTGTGTGATTTGAACACCGTTTTCATATGCGGGTGCGATTTACGTGTTTTCTTTGCTGCGCGAGCTCGCAGGGACAGGGCGCTTTACATTTTATGTTTAAATTTTATTTTATTTGAACAAGATGCCAAATTTGAACGCATATGGGACCCCTGGATAAGGCATTGCCTACCCGCCACATTTAATCAAGCAGTACTCCAGCCATGGTGAATGGATGGTTCTCTCTCTTACCTTTCCCTCTCTCTTCTTGCTCTTTCCTTTCTCTGTCCCCCCCCCCCCCCATATCTAGGGTCTTCTCTCTTATGCTCTCTTCTGTCACTCCTTTTCGTTTTTATTTAAGTTTGTATATGCAGACAATACTATATATAGGAAATAAACTAGATATATAGTACTGTATTAACCAACTAGTTATCTGGCCGATACCACAGTCTTTCCAAACAGACACAGACATGATCCCAAGGGGGTGCCTGGAGAGTCTGCGATATTCAGCATAGCGTCTACACGAACCAGGTTTTTATTTCCTCTAGCATTGTTAGAGACCGCAATATTAGTTGCACTTGCATCATTATACCCGTTTTCTGGTTAGGCATTGTTCTGACATTAGACCTCATTGTCTCATTCTGTGTACAATGTCTTTAACCACTTCAGCCCCGGAAGGTTTTGCAGCTTTAGGACCAGAGCACTTTTTGCGATTCGGCGCTGCGTCGCTTTAACTGACAATTGCGCGGTCCTGCGACGTTGTACCCAAACAAAATTTGCGTCCTTTTTTTCCCACAAATAGAGCTTTCTTTTGGTGGTATTTGATCACCTCTGCGTCATTTCTGATCACCGCTATAAACAAAAGAAGAGCAACCATTTTGCAAAAAAAACTCAAATTTCTTACTTTTTGCTAAAATTCAAATCCAAAAAAAAA
>BLSH010256128.1:232069-244333 GCA_018402905.1 Glandirana rugosa
ATCACGACACTATGAAACTGACTTTTAATGTACCAATACGTCGCATAAGTGGGTGTGCTGGGGGGGTGATTAGAGGCATAAGTGGGTGTGCTGGGGGGTGATTAGAGGCACAAGTGACTTGCGACCGGGCTCCGAGGAAAGGGCCCTGCCAGGGTGGCCCTTCATGGTTTCTTGCATCGGGCCCTGAGGGTTCTAGTTATGCCACTGCTCTGGGCACTGTGGGGGGAGAGGAACTATTTTCATATTACTGAGTTTAGTAACACTTTAAGTACCGAGCTACACTAATTTGGATCAGTGCTGCATAACCATGTAATTTTCAGTCAAAGTATCACAGCACTAGAAACTGTTACATAAGAGGCTGATATTATTACTGTTGGTACGAATGCAGGAATGGTCCTTCCTCACCTTCTAGTCAAGAGACCTTAATAAATATGTTAATATAAATATGTTCAAGATAAAGATCTGAGCAGACCTGCCCTGCTAATCTGACCATTCTATGGAAATCATACTTTGGACTCAGACATTGGAACTGGGCAGGTCTTTCTCTTGCATACACTATTTGAACATTTGCAGAAACCTGGCCATCACACTTATATGAGCTTGTTGGATGGCCCATTTCAAAACCTTGAGCATTTATATAGATATGTCCCTCTGCCTTCAGAATACAACAGCTTCCACTCTTCTGGGAAGTATTTCCATTAGGTTTTGGAGTGTATCTGGAGGAATATTCAGCCAAAATTGCATTTGCAAAGTCAGGTTGTGACTTTGAATGAGAAGACTTGTTTCGCAATTGTTTTTTCAGTCAGTAGGGTTGAGGTCAGGGCTTTGTGCAGGACACTCAAGTTCCTCCACATCAAACTCATCAAACCGTGTCTTCTTGGAGCTGTCTTCGTACACTGGGGCACAGTCATGCTGGAACTGAAAAAACCCTCACCAAACTGTTACTACAAGTTTGGAAGTGCACAATTGTCTAAAATGTCTTTGTATGATGTAGCATTACAATTACCTTCCACTAACAACACCTGAGGTCAATTATTTGAAGGATCATCACAGATCCAAAAAGGGGATTATTTCTTGTCTTAGGATAGAGGGTAGAGCCATGCAAGTCATGTCCCTGAGATAGTACAGATACAGATAAATACTATGATGCACTTGATTTCAAATTACATACAGCTGGGATTTCGGGCCTGTTGGCCACAATTAGCACTGTGTATGGAAACCATGGATATCATTGAGTAAGGCTTGGGAACCAGTAAGAACATAAATTCCATGCAGGTTATGATAGTGGTGGTCAACTTACTAGAATTTTAAAGGGCACGTGTTCCCTAACACCACCAAAGGGCCATGGTGCCTACTGGTGGGGTAAACAATATGTAATGTCTCTGTATTTCAGTACATTGTGTAAAGCTGGTGTTATAGAGAGTTAGACACCAGGGTGCCTAGGAAGGTAAGAAGGGGTTAGGTGTTCGCGGTCTTGTTTCCTGGCCCATAAATACAAGGTGGGAAACCTTGTGGGTCTTCTACCACATGGGAACCAACAGGAAGCCCACTTGAAAGATGTAATACTCCTGAAGAACACATGGCCATCCTTTTGAGGTATCCAGTCGGGGTGCTGAAGCTTACACATGGAATCTAACAAGAGGACTCTTCCTTGCTTAGAGGTACAATATGGACAGAATGAACAGAATGAATTGAAGTGTGTTTGCAATTAACTGTGCAAGACTGTGATCTATTAACCTTGTACAGTATGTGCCAGAACCTTCAGTGAAAGTTCTAAGTGCTTGGTCTGATGTCTCTCAAAGGGTGCATGCATGGAAGCTGTACCAAAAAAAAACAAAGGCTCACAACAGGGGATGTGTGCTGTCAAGGTCTAAAAGTGAGAAGTGCTGCATCTAAGTGCCATTACCATTAGTAACCAGTAGCGTATCGGTGCTCAAGCTCCAAGCCAGCGTGTTCAGTGTGACTGGCACAGATGACGGCGTGCTCTGGTTACATACATTAGTTACCTAGTTAGTCTGGCTAAGAAAAAAGACACAATCCTATATACACAATCCTGTACCCATAGTTGATCCAGAGGAAGGCAAAAAACCCAGCAAAGTATGATCCAATTTGCTCCAGCAGGGGAAAAGATTTTCCTGATCGGATATCGGAATCGGA
The DNA here is from genome assembly GCA_018402905.1 of Glandirana rugosa. NCBI lineage: Eukaryota > Metazoa > Chordata > Amphibia > Anura > Ranidae > Glandirana > Glandirana rugosa. Next base: position 234,227 of record BLSH010256128.1, read on the forward strand.
TATTCCCTGAATCAATTTTACCTATAAACATTAGTATCCAGTTTTATTATGTACATTTAGGAAAGAATCCAGGCCTACTGAGTAGAGTTGAGCGAACCCAAACTGTAAAGTTCAGGTCCGTACCGAACTTTGGGGTGTCCGTGACCCGGACCCGAACCCGGACATTTGAAAAAAAGTTTGGGTTCGGGTTCTGGGTTCGGGTATTTGATCCCACCTGTTGAATAGCTGCAGGGCAGCCAATCAACAAGCGTTTCACTGGTTTGCCCTTAGAAGCCATCACAGCCATGCCTACTAATGGCATGGCTGTGATTGGCCAGTGCATCATGTGACCCAGCCTCTGTATAAGCTGGAGTCACGTGCTGCATGTCACATGCTCTCAGGCTAGTCTAGGGAGAGGATGCTGCTGGCACTGTGAGGGACAGATTGCAGAAATAATAACATCTCATCCTGCATTACAGAACAATCTGATTGTGGACTAGGTAGAGATTACTACTACTACTGCTTTTAGGAACAGATTGCAGATCAAATAACATCTCATCCTGCATTACAGAACGATCCGACTGAACTAGGTAGAGTCTACTGCTTAGAGGGACAGATTATTGTTCTAAAATCATCTTCTAGTTCTATAGGGTCAGGTTCCTGCTGTTGCTGTAAGGGACAGATTATTGTTCTAAAATCATTTTACTTCCTTTTGCAGCCCTCTAGCACTTTGCAGAACTTTTTTACAGTCAGTGACTTCAATGGGGTTCAGGGTCAAGTTCGGGTCAAGTTCAGTACCGAACCCGAACTTTTTCGTGAAGTTCGGCCGAACCCACCAAACCCGAACATCCAGGTATTCGCTCAACTCTACTCCTGAGGCCAATCTGTTCCTAGACTGTCTTTGGAAATCTTTGGTACAATTCCTCTGGAGGCGTATGAGAGACACGCTGTTTCAGCTCGCAAGGCTCACAGTGCCTAAGCTTGTAAGTGTTTTTAAGTGTTTTATGGGGAATAAATGTTTTAAAGCTGAGAGCATTAGATCTCTGCCCCTTTTTTTTTTTCATGCCGTTGTGAATATATTGGAACGATTGGAGTTTGTTGATCAGGACATCGTGTTGGAGACGCAGGTGGCTCTGTGTTATACCCTAGTGTGGGGATATCAAGCGAGTTATATTGTCCATTGAGGTGAGAGGCGTTATTGAATTGGTGGAGGATCTTTTTCACATGTGTGATTGTTTCCGCTTCCCACGGATGGTTTCTCCCATATCATATCTCTGCACCTATGGACTCCTGCTTTCAACTTCCATTCAACTGATGAACTTTTTTGTTATGCACATTTATTTGAGATATTTTTAATTAATGTTTATATTGTATTAGTGCACTTTATATGCACATGTTTAGGAGCGCTACACTTGTTTATTTTTAAAATTAAATAAACGAGTTAACTGTGGAGCACTGCCGTAATATGCTGACTTTTTCGTGACCTCAGCCTCCGCCTATGCAATCAGGCATTGGCATTGGCAAGCAAGAAGTTTAAAGTTTACCTTTAGGGTGATGAGCACCGCCTGCAGCCCACAAAATGTGCAGTGTATCCAAAGCTACAGAAGGCTGTCAGAGACTATGTACAATGTAATAGACGTTTTGTTCCAAACTAATATTCAGACAAATTTTTCGTTATGCAGAGATTCGGATATATGCCAATACCCGAATTACACTATAAACTAAGTTTACCGAATGCTTCGAATAACGAAACAAAATTCGTCCAAATTTCCAAAATTCAAATTGAAATTCGAATTTTGCATCACATTTCATTCAAATTCGAACTGTACACATATTTCTGAAATCAAACACTGTGTGTTATTAGAGGACCATTTCAAAATAATGCTGTTTTTGTTAAGCCAAAGGTGATTTTTAGAGTCATTGTAATGATGAAGATTTTTCTTTTGTTTGTTCACTTTGCCACATTTGAATTGAAAAAAAATATAACATTTCCATTTCGACCGATTTGAAATTTCTCGATTTGAACGTTACAAATCGAGAAAATTGGTAAATTCTAAGAAAATTTGAAAAGAGACAAAACAAATTCCAAATATGAATTCAGAATATGAATCCTGAAAATGAATTGAATGGATCTAAATAACTAGATTAACAAATCTGAATAAAACAAACCAATTTTTTCATCATGTACATGTCTGCAAACTAAAAGTTCAAATCTGAGCACAACAACTTTAATTTAAATCTATTCCTCTATAGCCACAAGGGATATAAATCTGCTTTGTCTGCAACAACTACCTTTGCAAACCCAGTTATAAGGTATCCGTGAATTTATCATTGTACTGTACATATCCTGTGCAGAGAGCAGAGCTGTGGGAAGGACCCAACAGGCCCCACTTACTAGACTTGCCGACCGGCCCACACTAAAAATACGTCATTACTTTGTAGACATGTGCGGTTCATTTCATTCCGAATAAATATTCGGGCAAATATTTCATTATTCAGAGATTTGGATATATCCAAATACTCGAATAACGAAACAAAATTCGAATTGAAATTCAAACTGCATTTTACATTGATTTCCATTCAAATTCGAACAGTAAACATATTTCTGAAACCAAAGACTGTATGTGTTATTAAAGTACCATTTTGAAATAATGTTGCAAGAGTCATTGTAATCAAAATGCACTTTTTAAATGCAAACATTAAATGTAAGCATTTCAGCTGCCACATTCAAATTGAAAAAAATCCCCAAGTTTTGTTGCGACCGAGTCTAAATTTATCAATTCGAATGTTTTGAATCAAAAAAAAATCTGTAAATTTGAATAAAATTGATAAAATACATTAAACGAATTCCGAATACGAATTCTGAATACAAATCCTGAATACAAATTGAATTAATCAACCAAATTTAATGAAACTAAATAACTAGATTAACGAATTGACGTCAAATATCGGTGTTAAGGCATCAGTGAATTGCCATAACCCTGGTATTGTTTCTTACTATGGCCGGTTGTCTTTCACCTAAAAGTGGTCCCATGGGACCATGATTCGCCACGGGATCACTTTTAGAAGCAAAACAAACCACTTCCCAGCTGTTTCCCGGGCTTACCTGACCCGGGTAAAGCCCGGGAGCGATCTGATGTGGCCATTAGTTGGGCTGTGAGAAAGGTGAGGCCAAGCTAGCTGCCACTCATCTCTATTCCCTAGGATGACCGGAGCGATGTCTGACTTCACTTCTGGTTCCCAGGCCATAATATTTTTTTTTTTAAAGCAAAAGTTAGAAAAATATTTTTTTTTTCTTTTGCTTTTAAAGGTAAATGAGTGATTTGGGGTCTTTTTTTACCCTAGATCTCTCAATAAAAAGGACCTATCCTAATTTCCTTGTAATAGGAATAAACGTGATTAAAAAAAAGGGACAGTGTAAAAATAAAAAATAAAAAGTAAAATAAACAAGAAAAACATTTTTTTTAAAGTGCCCCATCCCTCCCTGCTCGCCCGCAGAAGCGAGCGCATACATAAATCGCGCAAGCATATGTAAATGGTGTTAAAACCACACATGTTGAGGTATTGCCGTGATCATTAGAGTGAGTGAATGAGTGAGTGAGAGCAATAATTCTCGCACAAGACCTCCTCTGTAACTCTAAACAGGTAACCTGTAAAAATGTTTAAAGGGTTGCCTATGTAGATTTTTAAGTACCATAGCTCATCACTATTCAACGAGTGCATGCAATTTTAAAACATGACAGGTTAGGTATCAACTTACTCAATGTAACATCATTTTTCACATTATGCCAAAAAATTGGGGTAAACATTCTTGTTTTGTTTTGTCTAATTCATTAAAATAGATTTTTTTCCCAAAAAAATTGAATTTGAAAGACTGCTCAAATACTGTGTGACATAAAATATTGCAACAACTCAGGCGCATGTGCGGGAGCACCTGGATGTCATCTTAACCAGGAGCTCCGCACCCTCATCGGCTGTACATGCCCCCGGCTCTCACAGCAGCTCTGCAGGATGGATGGGACGGAGCCTGCCCATCCTCCCAAGACCCCAGGCATCCAAGGAGACCCCGGGTCTCACCAAGCAGCGGGTCATCTGCTCGCCATGCCGCTTCATTCCCGGGCGAGGGTGTACCAACATGGCCGCGGCCAAGGCCTAGCACCCGAACAGAGCATCAGACGGACTGGGCTTGCATCCAGGACGGGCAAGGAGGGGGTATATAGGTCCATCTAGAACCCCAAAGTGGGGGATAACAGGAGGACGGCTCACACCACCTGACAGCAGCAGTCTACTGATCACCTTTCCAGCTGCTGGGTGGACCAAGATGGCCGCCGGAGCGGCCTAATAGGAGTTCTGCACACTGGGAATCCCTATAACATATCCGGGATAGGAACACAGCTTAAGCTTTCCTTCAGGGTCCCCCTCTATCTCTAAGTCTCCTGAGATCCCTCTTCTGCTCTCCCTCCAGAAGGGGAGTTAGGAGAAAGGCTGAGGGAGGAACCCACTAGGCTCAGGTTCTCCCAAAACTTTAAAAGAACACAAAGCCACAAGACGTTGCACCCCCAGAGATCCCCATTCCCCTTTGAATGCAGAATTCAAACACTAGGAGGTCTCTCACTCATCTGTTTTCTGGGGCTGACCAGGCACTCGCCTCTCATATGGCCTCCATTGTGTCTCATCCACCAACTATTGAACAGGAGGCACACACGGACCACAAATCAATTTTAGTTCCGGCCACCCTCACACTCACACCGGACCCCAATCGCTCTACACATCTTCCACTATCTATCTCTCCAGCTTCCACAGAGTCTCTGCTCTGCCACACGATGGAGGACTTTCCAGTAACGCCAGCAGGCCACCTCTCCTCTACTCAGCCGGAGATTCAGAATCTTAGTCCTTCTCCTCAAGACCCCCCCCCCTTAACGCGGCAGACTTGTTTCTCAAATTTTCAACCCTGCTGGAGAGAGGCCTGGCGAACATGGCCGCCAAGATCACAGGGGACATGAAAGCGGACTTTCATAATCTAGGCTCCAGAATGGAAGCCATTGAACAAAAATTAGACATCACAATCTCTAGAACCAATCAAAATTCAGCCCATATCCAGGTCCTGCAAGACCAACTGGACACCAGCCTGGCAAGAATTGATGATCTGGAAAACAGATTAAGACGATATAACTTCAGGATCAGGGGCCTTCTGGAATCGGTCACAGAAACCATACCCGCTGTCCAGGACCTGATTCAATACTTGATCCCCAATGTGCCAAAACATAGGCTGGAGATTAATAGGGCACATAGAGCCTTGGGCCCCCCTAGGAAGGACGGGTCCCCCAGGGATATCATAGTGAAGCCGCATTTTTATACCATTAAAGAAGAAATAATGAAAGCATCTCGGAACAACCATAATATATCCTGTAAGGGGCACCCGATCCAGATCTTTGCAGATCTATCACCCACTACTATTCAAAAGAGGAGAGCCCTCAAACCACTCCTCCAAATTCTCCAACAAAAAGATCTCAAGTACCGGTGGGCCTTTCCGTTTGCTGTTAAATTCCTCTACAAAGGTAAAACACATGTGTTTTCAAGCCTCCCGGAAGGGGAAAAACTCCTCCTAAGTTTGAAACTTATCTCACAAGAAGCCCCAATGGATACCGCTGACCAGTCCGGCACCCTTGTGAAGAGACCTCTTCCCGCAAGCCCAGCATCACCACTTTGGCCAAGCCACTGAACAAGAAATCCAAAGACAATAGGCCCCCTTAGCTCCCTTCCTAGGTACCCTGGGACTACACGCTTCTTTGCTCAGGTTATACTTTTCCCGGAGCAAGGGAAAAGTTCTTTTTTTTTTTTTTTTTGGACCTTAAAGTTTGTGCATACTTAGTTCTTCTTACAGGTTCTTAAACTTTTGGAAGTTTTAACGGTCAAGGGACATTTTATTTTTGGGTTTTGTTCAGAATTGGGCTTCTGATGATATTTACCCACAATTTAGGTCATAAGTCCATGCCCACCTGATTGGAGCGTCAGGTGCACCTTCATAGTTCAGACTGTTAGATATTATAGTTTCACATATTATGCTTGTCTTTCCTGCTTACAGTTACCTATTCAAGTGAGCCGGGGAATGCCTCAGTTGGGAGGGTTCCCATGCGCCTCCACTTATCCCCGGGACTTCCTAGGAACTCCCTGGAATAAGTGGTCTGCCCCGGATGGGTCGGACATGTGCCAATACCATTGTTTGGTGATGGTTTTTTTCCCTCCCACGATTCCCAGGGATCGTGGGTTTGAAGAGGTACTTCACCCCTCGGACTCTACCCTCTCTAGCTTTCGATAGGATTAATTGTTTAACTCATGGTCTTCTCCTTTCTATCTTCTGCTTTCCCTTTCCCCTCTCTATGAAAAGGCACCTAACTGTTTTTTCTGTTATTGTTAGCCCTAGGTTCGCTGGATCTGCCCAGTGGTTCCCGGAGGCTCTCAAGCGTATTCTCTCCTTGAAGAGAGTTACAAGGTTTGGGGGGAGTGATGTAATAGACACGAGCTGTTTGACCCGCAGACCCCATGGCTAATGACACCCAGAGACTCCTTAGAATAGCCTCTCACAATGCTCAAAGCCTTAACTCCCCCGTTAAAAGGAGGAAAGTTTTCGATCCTTATAAATCCCTCAAGCTAGATGTGGTTCTGATTCAGGAGACTCACTTCCCTCTGCGGTACAGCCCCAAATTCCTGCACGCACACTACCCTTTTTTTTCTTAGCTAATGCGGACACAAAAACCAAAGGGGTGGCGATCTTAATTTCCAAAAAGTGTGCCTTCACTTTCCATTCAGAAATGAGAGACCCCGAGGGGAGGTTTAGCCTAATCAAAGGAACTATAGAGGGTAATTTATACACTTTTGTGTCCTACTATGCCCCAAACAAAGCCCAACTAAATTTTTTTAAAGCCCTGCCTGAATCGATCCAACCCCACTTAGAAGGCAAGGTTATCCTAGGCGGAGACTCTTATATCGCTTTTGACCAAGAACTGGACAAATCCAGACTTCTGGGAGATCAATTGGCGCGCCCCTCCAAAATGAGTCTTAAACTCGCCAAACTGTTTCATACATTCAATTTGACAGATTGTTGGAGAGAATTCAACCCAACCAAGAGAGACTTTACACATTATTCCTTCCCTCATAATTCATATGCACGTATAGACCACTTGATGGTCCAGACCAACACGATTCCACTAGTACTCAACTCGCGGATAGTTGATACTGCACTCTCAGATCACTCCATAGTGCTCCTACAAATACGCTCTGATCCACATTATGCGAGACAGGCCCACTGGAGACTGAACGAATCTCTGCTCTCAGACCCCGTCAGAATCACAGAAATAAATAAGGCCCTCGAGGAATACTTCCTTCTCAATAATATAGAGGGAACTTCAGCAGAAACTCTCTGGGAAGCTCACAAAGCCTTCATCAGAGGCAAACTAATTCAAATGTCCTCATAAATAAAGAAAGAGAGATCGGCAGACATAGTCAGACTTGAAAGGACCTATCTGTCCCTACAAGCGATGCATAAGACTAACCCCTCCAAAATCCCGGTAGCTCAACTAGATAAAGCAAGATTAGAACTCAATTTGGCCCTGACGACTAAGGCAGAAAAGGCCATCCGCTGGAGTGGACAAAAATTCTATACACAGAAAGACAAACTAGGCACAATGTTGGCAGTGAGGTTGTCCCTAAGGAACCTCCAATATTCACTGCCCAAAATTTGAGTCCTAGATGATATTCCCATCCCAGCTGTGGCGGTAGAGCACAAACAGATTCTGGAGGCTGCTATCACAGAAGAAGAGGTTGTGGGGGGTCATTAGGGACCTGAGAAGAGGTTCTGCACCAGGTCCTGATAGGCTGTCTGTGCCGTGTTATAAGGCCTTCGCTGAGACCCTCACCCCTTTCCTATCTAAATTATTTAATCCAAAACTCAGGGCACTCCTCTGGACTCACAGCTAAACTCCGCCTTTATCACGGTAATTCCAAAACCAGACGAGAACCCAGAGGAGGTGGGCACTTATAGGCCAATTTCACTGATTAACAATGACATTAAAATTCTAACTAAAATCTTAGCCAATAGGCTCTCTATTTTTATCAATTCTTACATCCACAGGGATCAGGTAGGCTTCATTCCAGAGAGACAGGGCCCGAACCAGATACGTAGAGCAGTAGACCTGATTTCTATACTACAATCAAATTGGGAGGGAGGCCCAAAACAACTGGGCATGGTACTATCGCTAGACTTGCAGAAGGCATTCGATTCAGTTTCGTGGGATTACCTCTTCACGCTACTTGAGAAATGGGGTTTTGGTCGGCGCTTCATGGGCCTTATTAAGGCTCTATATTCTTCCCCTAATGCACGCATAAGACTCCAGGGATTCTACTCTAACCCGATAAATATAGCTAAAGGGATGAGACAGGGTTGTCTGCTTTCCCCACTCATCTTCGCTATAGCCATTGAAACCTTGGCGATCGCGATAAGGCACAACCCAGACATCAAAGGGGTTTCATGCGGCACTCAGAGTCATAAATGTGGGCTTTTCACTGATGACATCCTCTTGTTTATCACATCCCCCCACACTTCTCTTCCCAACTTACATCGTATTATAGACCAATTTGCGGAAATCTCTGGACTTAGGGTGAACTATTCCAAATCGCAGGCAATGAACATATCGTTACCGCCTGAAACAGTTGCATCGCTACAAAATTCATTCTCCTTCAAATTGAACCCAATTTCAATTAAATACCTGGGCATTAACCTAATGGCTAAGATAGAGGATCTCTACTCTAATAATTTTCCCCCCTTGTACCATAAACTTGAGGGTGACCTGAAATCGTGGTCAAGTGGAGGGCTCTCTTGCTTGGGTAGAATTAATGCAATCAAAATGACCCTTCTGCCACGGGTGCTATATCTGTTCCGAGCATTACCTATTCAATCAGGAAAGACCACCTAAGGACCCTCCAGAGCAGGATCTTAAGATTTGTATGGGGAGGTTCTGGATTCAGGTTCCCTCAATCCATTTATATCGCCATAGGAAAAAGGGGGGCTTAGGACTCCCTGTCCTCTTCAAATATTACCAAGTGGCAAGATTAGCTCAACTATCTATAGTCTACTCTAGGCACGAGAAACCGGATTGGATTCAGATTGAGAGGCAGGCAGTCCCGAACTATACAATAGATTTCCTCCTGTGGATTCCCCCGACTCATTAAGGAATTGCCAAGAGCCGAACTCGTCACTGTACCTAGCACATATTTTTCGCAACCCGGAATTCCCTCCAGGGCTAGATATAAAAGCATTCAGATGGTGGTTAGATAAGGGGCTGTACCGGATAGGACATTTTTCGCACCGAAGGGACCCGTGTCTCTAAGCCACTGTGTTAGCAAACTTGATCTCCCGAATTCTGAAAGGTTCAGATTCGAACAAATTTACCATTTTCTACAGCGAATCTGGAAGGATAAGCCCCTTCCGCCCAAAATTATGAAGTATGAACTCTGGTGTGGTCAGGCCATGGAGCAAAGAGGGGGCATCTCGGTAATCTACATATCCCTCACCTCATCTCCGGTGAAAGCCACTGGGAGGCTGATTTTCAATTCTCATGAGCCTTGGAGACCTGGCACGGTTGTTTTGCTAACCCCTTTCGAGGCATCTTAAATAGAGTTGAGCGAACCCGAACTGTAAAGTTCGGGTTCGTACCGAACTTTGGGGTGTCCGTGACCCGGACCCCAACCCGGACATTTGAAAAAAAGTTTGGGTTCGAGTTCTGGGTTCGGGTATTTGATCACGCATGTTGAATAGCTGCAGGGCAGCCAATCAACAAGCGTTTCACTGGCTTTCCCTAGAAGCCATCACAGCCATGCCTACTAATGGCATGGCTGTGATTGGCCAGTGCATCATGTGACCCAACCTCTATATGAGGCTGGAGTCACAGTGCTGCATGTCACATGCTCTCTGGGTAGTGTAGGGAGAGGATACTGCCGGTGCTGTGAGGGACAGATTGCAGATAGATAGATAGGTAGAGATTACTACTACTACTGCTTTTAGGGACAGATTGCAGATAGATAGATAGGTAGAGATTACTACTACTACTGCTTTTAGGGACAGATTGCAGA
>BLSH010256128.1:244343-255258 GCA_018402905.1 Glandirana rugosa
AGCTACTCTAATTTATAATAGGAGGTCATGCCAGCATAGGAGCCTGTAAGGGTGATCTATACACCGTAGCAAGGGTTATCCCTCGTCGGAGATTTCGTAACTCCTAGTTGAGTCTACTGCTTAGAGGGACAGATTATTGTTCTAAAATCATCTCCTAGTTCTATAGGGTCAGGTTCCTGCTGTTGCTGTAAGGGACAGATTATTGTTCTAAAAGCATTTTTCAGCCCTCTAGCACTTTCCAGGACTCTTTTACAGTCATTTTTGTGACAAAAAGTTTGTGTCCTCATTGAATTCAATGGGGTTCGGGGTAAAGTTCGGATCAAGTTCGGTACCCGGACTTTTTTCCGAAGTTCGGCCGAACACACCGAACCCGAACATCCACGGGTACGCTCAACTCTAATCTTAAATACAACTCTTATGGAAGCTAGTGTTAAGGTTGTCACTAGACGGTACCTCACCCTGTCAAAACTAGCACATATCTATCCTTCGGTTGATCCTCAATGCTTTAGAGGCTGCTCCCTATTGGGAACGATGCCACATATCTAGTGGGAATGTCCGAGGATACGACCGTACTGGAGGATAATATTTAATCTCATCGAGAAATTGACCAAAACACAGGTCCCCAGGTCTCCTGAGATAGCTCTGCTTAATGCTTTCATCCCAAATCTATCCAAACTTAATAGGAAGTTGGTGCACTTCACATTGCTCGGGGTAAAGCTTACCATAGCTAAATCTTGGAAACAACCTAAGGTTTCGTTTGCAGCTACTATACGAAAAATCTCCTGGATCACAAGAGAAGTTGTCTAGCATCCTTTTGGATACAACTGGGAGGTTTGAGGGTGTATGGGAACCTTGGGCAGCGTACATGGGTATCTCTTTTATACTGGGACAGACCTGTTCCCAGGTCATGGCCAAACTATACCAACACTAGGTGCCTTCCTGTGTTTTTGTTCTATTTCTCTCTGTTCTTTCCCTCTATCACTGTCTTTCTTTCTTCTACTCAAGCTGATCTTTTCTTATGATGTCACCGGTCCTCAGTGGACATAATATCAGATGAGTTCTGTATCTGAGATAGCTGGATGGGTTTTCCCTATACTTCTCTAGGATTAACTAATGAGGCTAGATGGGAGCACTTTTTTGTCCTATAGTATTATGTGGTGGAGCGGATCTTTCCCCTCCGGGCACAGCTTGTTCCCATTATGGGGTGTCCGGAGCTCGGATAGTTGTGCCCACAAGGTTGTCTCTCTTCTTAGCCTCTCCTGGGGATATTTCCCTTGTTTAAATAACTATATGCTGAGTTATAGAGAGTCCAAGAATCGAGAAGAACTCATGATTAACCAAACTGTTCTCCGAGTGATTATATGCTTATGTTACGTTATGCAGTTTTGTAATCTTCTGTATGCTTTCTGGAATTAAATAAAAATCTTTGAAAGTAAAATATTGCAACAACTGCTATTTCATTCTTTAGGGCCCCTGCTAATATATATATATATATTTATATATATATATATATATATATATATATATATATATATAATGTTTGGGGGGTTCTAAGTAATTTTCTAGCAAACAATACTCAATTAAACTTTTAAACAAAAAGTCGTCAGAAAAGGCCTGGTCTTCAAGTGGATAAGGTATAAGTGAAGTTACCACTGTACTGTACACTGCCTGTGCAGAGAGCAGAGCTATGGGAGGGACCCAACAGGCCACACCTACTACAGGCTGCCTGCAGAAAGCTATAAGAGGGGGAGGAGGCATCATCAGACATCTTGCACAAGGAGAGAAAGCAGGAGTGACCAGTCTTTACTCCAAGAAGCTCTTCTACAGAAACAAAGTTTCACATTTAATCAAGGTTGCCAACCCCTTGTGATGTTTTTTTTAATTTTTTTGAATATTAAAAATTCATAGACAGAGCACATTTTTTACTGACAAACTGAAAAAAACACAAATACTTTCTAGAAATCAAGACAATTGATATTCAACCATTTCCTTCCAAGCCTGTTGTACAATGATGGCTGAACGGGAGCGCTGCCATCCTGGGTGGACGTCATATGGACAGATGAAAAATCAGTGCACTGGCCGCTGCCAGTACCATGTGATCACTGTGACCACTCATAGCAGATCACATGACAGTTGTACACAACGAATGACTTTCGCTCATCAGCCATTCATTGTGTACTATTGTTTTGATCTCTGTGATTGGCTACAGTGATCGCATGGTGCAAACAGGGCCAATGACAGTGTGGGTGTACAATGTGATAGCTGTGGCTAATCACAGCTTCACAATAGTACACACTGGCTGAATGGATGTCATTCATAAAAAAGGGCTGCTTATGACAGTTATTATCAATCTTATATATAAGCAGTCTGAATGTGTAAAAAGAAAAAAAAATCCTGACCACCTCCCCAGAGTAGTACAGGGTCACTATGGTAACACTGTACTGCTCTGGTCACAGTATGTAAAAAAAATTAAAAAAAAAGTGAATTGTGAATTTAAAAAAAAAAATGTACATACTGTCACCAGTCAGCGTTCATGATCACCACCACATCAGTTATATGATGATGCTGTACTGCACTGGTGACTGTATATTAAAAATTATGAAAAAAAAAACATTTTTTTAAATTTCTTCACTTTTCAAAAAATGTGACAATAAATTACAACTTCAAAAAAAGTGCCATGCCTCTTATTAACCGGCTCCACACCACGCGCAGTATATTTACTGCGGCAGTGTGGACAGCTACCGTGAATCGCCGTAAAAAGGCGGCGCCCGACGCACTCCGGAGGAGTGTGCCCGCGGCTCGGGCGGACCCGATGTGTGCCGGCGAGCCGCGATGAGCGGCCACAGCCAAAGAGCAGGGAACAGCCGATGTAAACACGGCGGTTCCCCGCCCTGTCAGTGCAGGCATGGGTGATCTACTGATCCCTGTCACTGGGATCAGTTAGATCTCCTATGCCCATGTTAGCCAAACCCCCCCACAGTAAGAACACACCCAGGGAACACAGTTAACCCCTAGCTCCCCCCCCCAGGTTAACCCCTTCACTGCCAATGGCATTTATACAGTAATCAGTAGATATTTAAATTTCTGATCGCAGAATAAATGTTATTGGTCCCAAAAAAGTGTCAAAAATATCCGACATGTCCGCCCCAATATCACAGTACCGCTAAAAATCGCAGATCGCCGCCATTACCAGTAAAAAATAAAAAAAATAAATAAAAACCACAGAAATTAATTCTCAGCATCCGTAAACGCGGCCACTTTTGCGCAAACCAATCAATAAATGCAGGTTGCAATTTTTTTTATCACAAATATGAGGAAGAATATAAATTGGCCAAAACCGATGAAAAAAAATGTTTTTTTTGGATTTGTATTTTAGCAAAAAGTAAGAAAGACTGTTTTTCGGCGATCAGAAATGACGTAGAGGTGATCAAATACCACCAAAAGAAAGCTCTATTTGTGGGAAAAAAAGGACGCAAATTTTGTTTGGGTACAACGTCGCAGGACCGCGCAATTGTCAGTTAAAGCGACGCAGTGCCAAATTGCGAAAAGTGCACCTTGCACTGTGCACTTTCCAAAAAGTGGTCATTTGTGGGATATTTGTACTGACCTGACATTTTAGGGCTGTCAGCGCATCAGGATTGATCAATTTTTAAATATACGTTATACTGTACTGTATATCCCATAGGTTATAAACTCTATAACTTTCACACAGACTAAATAAAATATACTGATTTGTGTTATGTTTACCAAAGAAATATAGTTTGGCCTAAATTTATGATGAAAATTTATGTGCAAAACAGAAACTAAGAAAATGTGTTTTTTTTCTCAAAATTTTAGGTATTTTTATTTATATAGAGAATAATAAAAAACCCAGTGGGGATTAAATACCATCAAAAGTAAGCTCTATCTGTCTCAAAAATGATAAACATTTAATTTGGGTACAATGTTGAATGGCTGAAATTTAAATTATGACACCGCTGAAAACTTAAAAATGGCCTGGGCAGGAAGGGGGTGAAAGTGTCCGGTATTGAGGTGGGTAAACATCCAGTGGTTGGGACATTCTCTTACAAGCCTGCCATGGCATTACACAAAAGTCACTTCTATTTTTGGATATTCTCATATGTTTTTGCTGTGAAACAATGCCTTGAATTTCAACAATTTTCCATCAATTTGTTCAGACATTAAAAAGACCTTTGCTATCGAAAGCAGCAGGTGGTAGGGCTGGATCCTTTCAGTTCTACTCTTCCTATTAGCTATAGACTTTGTAATGAAGAAAGCTATGACAGGCAAACCAGGCCGTGGCAAAAAGTGATCTCAACTCCTGAATTTCAACTTTGCAGACAACATTGCACTACTATCAGAATGAAACGTATGACAAAGAATCATGAAGCAGAAAAAGTAGGACAGCGCATAAGCGCATGTAAAACCAAAGCTATAAAAATAAGCCAACATACAAACTGCAACTGATGCATGAAGACGAGATCACTAAAGAAGTTGAAGACTTCACCTATCTCAGAAGTACTGTATATCTCAATGCAATGGTGGTACAGAGAAAGATGTCTAGTTCAGGGTCAGCAAGGCAGCAGGCATGTTCCAGAGTTTACATCAATTCTGGTCTACACCTTCACTTGCCACAATCATGAAGGTGCTCCTATATGCTAAAATCATCATTTTCACTGCTCTATACACCCGCAAAACTTGGAAGATTACAAAAAAATGCTCAAAGATGCCTACAAGAAATTCTGGGCATTACATAAAAGACTGTATTACAAATGAGGAAATCTTGAAGGGCAGTGGTATGCAAAATATAGAAGATATTGTCACCTATTAGAGTCTATGGCTGGTAAGACATAGCCTGCACCTAACCACTAGAAACCCAAAATCGCAATGCTTTGGATGCTACCACCTAGAATACAGCAGACCTGAAAGCCATCAAGGTTCTCTGGGACTGAAATTGCAGCAGCTTACAGAATTTGATGGGGAGCACTTATTGCACCATGTGTGGAACTGTATGGAAGGAACTAAATCTAAGAAAGTTACACATATGGACATATCAGCCCCGGGGTTCATGTGGCAACTGTGTCGGGAGGAGGCTGGGTCAGGTCTATGGTAAATTAGAGGAATCCAGATATATTTATACACCCTGCAGGGTGACAGGGTAAGAAACAGTACAAGGGTTGTCAGGAAAGGCAAAGTGTCAGCAGAAGGAGAATGCCTCTTCTTCATGTCCCACTCAGAAGAGGTGTCCAGTGCATGCGTGTGCGGGAACGGGCAACCGATGCAAACCCAGGTGCGCATGCGCACACGGGAAGCACGCCCCCACATTCATGATGGTTCCTGTCACCAAAGGGGCTATTTAAACGGGACAGAACATGGTATCAGTGCTGTTCAGTCTACAGCGTTCCTGTGACCCCTGCCGTCTGTTATCTTGCATATCCTGTTCCTGTGACTAACCAGCTTGTTCCTGACTTACCTGCTATTGGCCAGTATCTGACCTCTGGCTTTCCTTTCACCATTCTTCTGCCTGTTCCCTGGTACCTCGCTATCTACCTGCTGCCAACCCAGCTTCTGACCCGACTACTCTCCTGCCCGCTCCTTGGGACCGCACTGCCCGTCTGCTGTCTGACCCAGCTTGTACCCTGACTACTCTACCTGCATCAGTCTCTGATCTGCCCGCCTGTGGTCCGATCCGTCTGCACCTTGCCAAGGTCATCAAGTGCCTAACATTGTTGCCTACTGAATCTTCACTCCTGTCAGTGGCACCAGCACCAGTGTTCCTGCTAAGCACTCATTCCATTCTGCACTCCCAAACTTCCTGTCTGCTCTACCAGGGGTTCTCAAGTCAGAGTTGTAAGAGAGGCTGTCCCTTGCATATCAGATTCTACCACCAGGTATGTGACAAGGGTACTGTTAATACTACAGTATAAAATACATTGTAGATAAATGTTCACTTCAAACCTTGTAGTAACAGTTTGGGAAAGACCCTTGCTCTAGCTTGAATAATGTATAATTTATAATCCTTATATCATTTTGTTAGCCAACATGGAAACACACTTTAATTTCAGTTGAGCAATGGTGGCTTGGGAACCATTTGCTAGAAGGTGCCCCCTAGGTGAGCATATGCTAATTCCCTTAAGATTTTCTTTGAACGAGTAGATAAAAATATGCAACATAGGAATTCTGTTTTCACTCTCATTAAATGCCTTATCATTACAGCTCTCTGATTGGGCCAGAGGGTAATTATTGACTGTATAAAAGAGAAGGTGATAGTAAATAGACTAGAGGGAGTTCCATGTAACATTTGAGTAAGCATTTCTCATTATTATTATTATATTATGCTTGTGATTATTTTCCTAGATTGCAGTTTTTAGAACAGTATGTAACGGGCAAAAGCACTATATGGCCAAATAACAGGTGGAAACCCATCATATGTATTACATTATTGTTTCCACTGAAGGGTACTGTTAATACTACAATATACAAATACATTTTTGACAATCTTGAGTTAATAGTTTGAGGAAAGTCCTTTTCTGTTCCATTGTGACTGTAATCCTTTGCACAAAGCTAGCTCCATAAAATAATTGGTTTGGTGAGTTTGGTGTGGAGGAAATCAAATGCTGAATGTTAAGGAACTTGAGTGGCCTACACAGAGTCCTGACCTCAACCTACTAAACACCTTTAGGATGAATTGGAACACCAGCGGCAAACCAGTTCTTCCTGTCTAACATCAATACTTGGCCTCACAAATGCTCTTTTGCCCGAACGGGCACAAATTCTTACAGACGCACTCCAAAATCTTTTCAAATTTCCGAATCTCCGACTTTTCGAATGTTTTACTTCCAAATTACGGAATATCGAATATTGCCATTTTCGAATTACGAGTGTTTGAATTTCCGAATATCGAATATTGGCATTTTCGAATCACAAATTACTGAATTCTCAAATTACTGAATTTTTAATTACGAATCCAATTACCAAATTTTTTCAAATGACCGAATTTACGAATTCCTGAATTTAAAAAAAAATAAAAACTATTTTTTTCAGCTGTGCACATGTCTAGAGTACACCCCATTTATCACCATCCTCTGGATTCGCCCCTGTAGCCAGTTTTCAATCCATGCTGACAGACCTTAGTTTGTACCCTAAACATTTATGGGGAACTGTATTGAAATGCCTTTGCAAAATCCAGGTACACCACGTCTACAGGCCTTCCATTATCTAGATGGTAGCTCACTTCCTCATAGAAGGTTAATAGATTGGTCTGGCAAGAACGATTTTTCATGAATCCATGCTAATTACTACTAATACTACTAATAATAACATTTTATTGCTAAAATCTTGTAAATAATTCCTTATCATCCCCTCTAAGAGCTTGCAGATTATTGATATTAGGCTAACTGGCCTGTAGTTCCCAGGGATGTACCTCCAGTCAGTAGACTGTCCATAAAAATTAGGAACAATGGTCTGGCTATTACTTGGCTGAGTTCCTTAAGAACCCTCGGGTGTAAGTCATCTGGTCCTCTATGTCCTCTATTAGCTATGAGGGGGCTTCCTGTGACGTGTTATAAAGATTAACATTACAGTCTCGGTTACTGAACCCCACCCCTGTTTTCTTGTGAAGACTGAGAAGAAGAAGAAATACAAAACCTTCATCATCTCTCCGTCTTTTGTAACCAGATTCCCTTCCTCATCCTTTATTGGGCCAATATGTTCTGTTCTCCCTTTCTTATTACTATATTTATATACTTAAAGAATTTCTTGTTTTTTTTTTTTACTCTCCTCCACTATGTGCCTTTCGTGTTCTATCTTAGCCCCCCTGATTGCACCCTTACATTTCTTATTGCATTCTTGTAAAGTTGGAATGCTGATGATGAGGCTTTTTCCTTTGCTTTTATATACAATTTTACGTTAAAGCCACAAAGTCAGTGGGGTAGGGCAAATCCATATTAATGTCTATATTTATGGCATGTGATATCTAATGTGGTTATATACTGTAGGTGTAATGGTCACATGTCCACAGACTTAGAGAAGTAAGTATGCAGATTAGGAGTTTTGCATTTATTTTCACTGGCTGCTCATGAGTCAGATGATTTCTCATCTGTGCAGAAGAGATCGGTGGTGATGGAGATTTAGGTACCACAACTCTTCTTTGAAGATACAAGTTTACTTTAGATAGTTCATTTTAGAGTCAGAGTTGCCATAAATATATATTTCAGGCTCCCTGTGGAAGGGCTATCTTAACCACTTAACAACCACCCTATAGACAAAAGACGTCTACAGGGCGGTTGCTTAACTCTGGGAGGACGTACATTGACTTCCTCCCATGAATGTGCTTCCCGAGCGCCCCCTGACCGCCGGGCCCAGGGGACCTGGCGCATCACAGATCGCGGTGAATGGCCGCATCCATCCATGCTCACCCAGCCACCCATCCATGCTCACTGAGCCATGCTCACACATCTGGGCTCACCCACCCATCCGGGCTCACCCACCCATCCGTGGCTCATCCATCCCCATCCATGGCTCATTTGTGCCTCAAACATGCTCATCTATACCACATCAGTTCTCATCTGTGACACATCCATACCACTACAGTGCCAATCTGTGCCACTACACTGCCCATCCGTGCCACTACAGTGCTCATCCGTGCCACTACCCTGCCCATCTGTGCCACAAAAGTGCCTCACAATAGTGTAAAAGGTAGTCAAATTAGATTCAAAATGTATGCCACTAGAACACCTGACGGTGCTCCCTGCATGTTTGGCCTCTGTATGTGGTCAGACTGTGTAAAAGTATCACACATGTGGTATCGCCATACTCGGGAGGAGTAGCAGAATATATTTTGGGGGTGTCATTTTTGCTATGTACATGCTGTGTGTTAGAAATATTGTATAAATTGATAATTTTGTGTATAAAAAATGTGTTTTCATTTTCTTTCCACATTTTCCAAAAACTTGTGGAAAAAATGACATGTTCAAAAGACTCATTATACCTCCTAGAATATACGTTGGGGTGTTTGCTTTCCAAAATGGGGTAATTTTTTTGGGCGTTTCCATTGTCCTGGTGCTCCAGGACCTTCAAAATGCAAGAGGTAGTCAAGAAATTATGTGTGTAATTTATGCTCCTAGAACGCCTGATGGTGCTCCCTACATGTTGGGCCTCTGTATGTGGCCAGGCTGTTTAAAAGACTCACACATGTGGTATTGCCATACTTAGGAGGAGTAGTAGAATGTATTTTGGGGTGTAATTTGTGGTATGCAAATGCTGGGTGTGAGAAATAACCCGTTAACATATGACAATTTTGGGGAAAAAAATCTTCATTTTGCAAAGAATTGTGGGAAAAAATTACAACTTCAAAAAATTCACCATAACCCTTACTAAAGGGCTTGGAATGTCTTCTTTCCAAAAAGGGGTAATTTGGGGGGTATTTGTACTTTCCTGGCTTGTTAGTGTCTCAAGAAAGGCCGTCAGTACATCAGGTGTGATCAATATTCAGTGATTGGCACCATAGCTTGTAGACTCTATAACTTACACAAGGACCAAATAATATACACTATTTTTTTTTTTTTACCAAAGATAGGTAGCAGTATACATTTTGGCCAAAATTTATGAAGAAAATTACTAATTTGCAAAATTTTATAACAGAAACGAAGAAAAATTCATTTTTTACAACATGTTCGATCTTTTTTTAATTATAGCGCAAAAAATAAAAAACCTAGCGGTGATTAAATACCACCAAAAGAAAGCTCTATTTGTGTGAAAAAAAGGACGCAAATTTCATATGGGTACAGTGTTGCATGACTGAGTAATTGTCATTCAAAATGTGAGAGCACTGAAAGCTGAAAATTGGTCTGGTTGTTAAGGGGTTTAAGTGCCCAGTGGTCAAGTGGTTAAAATCTACCTCATCTGTTGTTTTATGACTATAATGTGACTTTTTTTCAACTTTTTAGCTCATTTTAGGAAACCTAAAGTCTAAAATTATCCCCTTGCAGTGGGACTTGCCCCCAAAATGCCACAATTAATTTCATGGTTAGTCTAGGGGGCAGATAAAAGCATTTTACTTACACGATCCTCCACTGTACCTTGGCTATGGGCCCTGCCTTCATTTTGATGACATCAGATGACCTTGCCGAGGTATAAGGAAGAAGAGAATGCAGGGAATGGTCTATCAGCACCGAGGAGCTTGCAGGAATGAAGGATCGGGTAAATAAATCTGCTTTTCGACATCCCCTAGAAATGAGCAGTTAACCTTTGCAGTGCAGGTGCAGCTCCACTGCACAGGATAAGTTTAAGGTTTCCTGAAGTTAAACTTTAAAATCAAAGTTGCTGGACAGAATTTAGCAGATGTTAAAATATATATTGATTTCAAGTGTAGCTTTATTTGTTTGCCATAACACAGCCTTTCTCAACCTTTTCAACACAGAGGAACCCTTGAAATAATTCTCTGGTCTCGGGGAACCCCTGCTAAAATTTAAAAATCTATAACTCATGATTAGAGTTGAGCGAACACCTGGAAGTTCGGGTTCTGCTGGTCCGTCCGAACTTCGGGACAAAGTCCGGGTCCGGGTCCGGACGGAACCCGAACGATCGCACGGACAACGAACCCCATTGAAATCAATGGGGACCCGAACTTTTAGGCACAAAAATGGCTGTAGGAAAGTCCTGGAAAGCCCCAGAGGGCTGCAAAAGGAAGTAAAATGGGGGTAAGGGTAGGGCAAGCGCCCTACAAAAAAATGGGGACAGGGAAATAACTTTAAATATTTTTAAAAAAATAAAAACATAAAAAATGCAAAAATGGAGATGAATGTGGTTCATCTTCAAACTGTGTCTGAAAAGTATTAATTAACGGTAGAAGCCATATAACTGTTCTAAAATCATCTTCAAACTAGGGCAAGTGCCCTACAAATAAATGGGGATA
>BLSH010256128.1:268508-279320 GCA_018402905.1 Glandirana rugosa
TGACGAAGAAGAGTAGAGGAGGGAAGGATGTATAGAGGTAATGACGAAGAAGAGTAGAAGAGGGGAGGATGAATAGAGAGAAGCAGTAATGGAGATAAGTAGGAGGGGAGAAGATGAGAAGAAGCAGTAATGGAGATATGTAGGAAGGGAGGAGATGAGAAGAAGCAGTAATGGAGATAGGTAGGAGGGGAGAAGATGAGAAGAAGCAGTAATGGAGATATGTAGGAAGGGAGGAGATGAGAAGAAGCAGTAATGGAGATATGTAGGAAGGGAGGAGATGAGGAGAAGCAGTCAAGAAGATAAGTAGGAGGGGAGAAGATGAGGAGAAGCAGTAATGGAGATAAGTAGGAGGGGAGAAGCTGAGGAGGAGGAGTTATGGAGGTAAATAGGAGGGGAGATGAGGAGGAGGAGGGGCAGCACATGATAATACCAAGGTACAATCCACTGATGGAGCATAGAGGAGTGGAGGATCAGGTATGTAAAAAACGCTGCTCCTCCACCCTAGACAAAATGAGTTAACCCTTCCTTCGCACTACAAAGGATAATTTTAACACTTCCTGGCATCTTTGTTTCATTCAGATTCCTGTAATTTCCCTGTAAATTAAAAGTCACCCTGCGGAGGAAGGCCGGCATGGGAAGCTAGTTAGGCTTTACAGAATTCAGCAGAGCTGTCATTCTACTGCAGGAAGTCTACTAACAGGAGAAGAAATGGGAAAGAAGATCTGTGATTGCCTACTGTGACCGACATACTTATAAAATGACCCTTGGAAGAGTTATGTTGTCTTTATGACATCAGTGGAGTTTCCAGCTATCCACACCCTACACATATAGAGCCTCAAAATCACATGGCTTATGGAGATGCAACATTGGAGTAATTCAACTTTAGTATAAAGTCCTGAGGATATGGACTGTGCACACCTATTCTAAACAAGTTTTTGTAAAGTTTCCTGATACATGGTCACGATTCACAGACATACTGTATGTATTCTCCCTTTCTTTCTGGTGATACAAGGATACACATACTAGTGGTCTGGTGATCTTCGTATGTACCTTCGATTGCACATAGTGCTTACAAACCTATATAATAGAACCACCAGAAGATCCTTCTATATGCGTAGATCTTGCACATTACCAAGTCAATACATGCTTTATATCCTTGATCAAGGTATTCACATGAAGTGGGATTCATTTATATCCTTACCACTATTTTTTACTTCTTGTTTATATGTGGGCCCTCTTCATCATCCTCACTGGATTTAATTGTCTGGTATTCATTCATGCCTGTGTGTACTGTATATACATATCCAGGGCTTTTCTCAGAGAATCTGTGCAGGAACTTCCCCTTTCCAAGTCGCCCCTTGTCTCTGCCCCTACCCACCTTCGAGTACCATCCTTTGGTTCCACCACCTACCCACCTCCCAGTATTTCCCTTTTTAGAGAATACAGAAACAAGTATCATTATTGGTGCTAAGACATTTCTATGTAATTTGTTAACGATAACAAGAAAAGCAGTAAAATAGATCCCGTGCAGCCAGCAAAAATAGATCCCCCAGCAACAATAGATCTCTTGGCAATAATGGACCACCAGCAACATAAGACCCACCCCAAGCAACAATAGATCCCCCCAATAGACCCACCTACAAAAAATAGATCACCTCCAGCAACAATAGATCCCCCAGCAGCTAGCATCAAGAGACCCTGCAGCACACCCCAGCACCTCTTGACATTACATACATTCAGTGGGAGAGGTGGCAAAACTGCATTCCCCCCATGTTCCTGCTGAAAAAAAACCCTGTACCATTCACAACTGAAGACACACCTTGGTTGTCTTTAGGGTTGTCTCTGGGGGTTGGGTTTTAGTATATACATTGGCCAATTTTTTATCATGTGTGTTTTTTCTTTGGTTTGTTTCTGTTTTTTTGATACAATAAAATGACCAATCTATGTATTTTATGCCGAGTTGTCCTTCAAGTGCTTCCATCCTTGCATCTTGTTATAGACATTTATATAAAGTGGTTGAGCCTCAGTCAGATTTTTCTTTTCTCTAATTTTCATAACAGGAGAATAAAGCGCAGGAATGACTTCATCAGTATGCTGCTGCTGCTTCTTTACTATCCAGTCAGCGGCTAGGGAGGCCCTTGACCAAGCTGTATTGCTTTAACTGCAGTGGAAAAAAGTGAGACCAAGGATCTGGCTCTGCTGTCTGGCAGGGGAGCTTGGATTGCAAGAGTTTTTTTTCTTTAAACCACTTAAGGACCGGAAGGATTTCCGGCTTTAGGACCGGAGCCCTTTTTGCGATTCGGCACTGCGTCGCTTTAACTGAAAATTGCGCGGTCGTGCGACGTTGTACCCAAAATAATTTTGCGTCCTTTTTTTCCCACAAATAGAGCTTTCTTTTGGTGGTATTTGATCCCCTCTGCGTCATTTCTGATCGCCGCTATAAACAAAAGAAGAGCGACAATTTTGCAAAAAAAAAAACAAATTTCTTACTTTTTGCTAAAATACAAATCCAAAAAAAATATATAAAAAAAACATTTTTTTTCACCGTTTTTGGCCGATTTATATTCTTCCTCATATTTGCGATAAAAAAAAAATCACAATCGGCGTTTATTGATTGGTTTGCGCAAAAGTGGTCGCGTTTACGGATGATGAGAATTCATTTTTGGGGTTTTTATTTTTTTTTTATTTTTTACTATTAATGGCGGTGATCTGCGATTTTTAGCGGTACTGCGATATTTCAGCGGACATGTCGGACCATTTTGACACTTTTTTGGGACCATTGGCATTTATACAGCGATCAGCGCTATAAAAATGCACTGATTACTGTGTAAATGCCATTGGCAGTGAAGGGGTTAACCTGCAGGGGGCGCTCTAAGGGTTAACTATGTTCCCTGGGCGTGTTCTTACTGTGGGGGGACTGCTCTAGCTGGGGAAGGGAAGTGGTCACAGCCTTCGTATACAGGAAGGCTGTGATCACAGCCCTTCCCCCTTCACAGAGCGGAGGTCCGTGTTTACATACATGGACCTCCGTTCCTTCACTCCGGGGGGGCCATCGCGGGTAGCCGGCGGCAATCGAAGTCGCCGCACCCGCTCCCTGGCCCTCCCCGAAAACAGTGAGCGCGCGGGCGCGCCTCCGGTGGCGCACGCGCGCTCACTAGGCGCGATCACGCGGCCGTCGTCGTATGACGGCAATCCGCGTTACAGAGCCACTTTGCCGCCGTCAATTGCTGATTGGCGGTCGGCAAGTGGTTAAAGAAGGTAAAACAATTTTCACAAATTTTGTAGAATTACCTTTTTGCTATGAGGCTTCACGGTGTAAATTTTGCCCTGCTTTTGGGAAAATAATGAATCCTTTGTGAATGTGTTTGTCACTTTGTGAGGGGTAGGAGGTAGGGGGTTCAGTGCAAAAAAAATGGCCATGGCTTTTGTCAATTGGACAGTAAGGCCTCATACACACGGGCGTATGTTTTTAAATAAGCAAAATGTCGGGTCCGACATCAGGGAGTTTTTTCGGCGCTTTGCATCGGCGTCAATGAGCGTCAGTGAGCGTCGGCGTCAATAGACGTTTTTTTTAAAAAAAACATTCCTCTGCTATTTTTTAACCAGAAAGCGTTGGCATCAAAAAACGCCGCTTAACGCCGGTACAGCGTTAGTGGGTGTTATTGAGCCTTTTGCTGATTAGCGTAAAAAAATGCTACAGCCTCAGAACGCGCTGGTCCTGTGTTCTAGAAACAGCTCACTAACGCCCACACCCTCTACTGCAAAATGTCCGCATTTTTAGAGGGCCATTGAATAACATGGAGAGCTGCAAAAAACGCCCAAAAAAGCGGCGTCAAAAAATGCCCGTGTGTATGAGGCCTAAACAAAAAGATTAAGCCACACCCTTCAGACAATTATACTGTGTAGCCACGCACAGTTATCATTCATTTAAATAATGCTAGTGTGTTTTTTTAGGATCATGCCCCGATCTTGTGCATTTATAAGATACATTTTATAATGTATAAGTATGCAATCTAAGAATGTTTCTATGTTTGTATAATTAAATATGTATGCAATTTTTTATTACATTTGACAGTGTTTATTGACCCTTTCTAGGAAACGGCTGGATTACAAATGCAGAATTTAACTCTCTCTTCTCCTTTGTTGCTAAGCCTGACATTTGGCACCATTTCGGATTTTAATTATGTCTACGGGGTGATATCATTGGTTGGCTTTTTGATGATTGTTTTATCTAACTTGACAATAATATATACAGTATATTTAAACCAGAGCTTGCATGAACCCATGTATGTTTTTATATCTGCCCTCTGTGCCAACGGCCTTTATGGAAGCATCTCATTTTTCCCCAGCCTAATCGTAAATCTGTTTTCTAAGACTCAAATAATTTCCTATGCAGCCTGTATAACGCAAATCTTTTGCATCTATTCCTATGGGTCCTGTGAGATGACGATGATGATGGTCATGGCGTATGACCGCTACATGTGCATATGCAACCCGTTGAGGTACGCCACCATGATGAACCTAACAAAGGCATTTAGGATAATTATTGGCGTTTGGCTTTATTCTTTTATCTCCATCACTGTGCATACTATGCTGACGGTGCGACTCCCTCTTTGTGACAATGTCATCCTGAAGATCTATTGTGATAATTGGTCGGTGGTGAGACTCTCCTGCATTGACACCACAGTCAACAACATTTATGGTCTGTTTATTATTGTAAAAATATTGGGGGTGATGCCTTTGCTGGTCTTTTTATCTTACGTTAAAATTTTGAAGGTTTGTGCAACGTCAAAGGACAATCTTTTGAAAGCAATGCAGACCTGCTCTCCTCAACTGATATCTTTTGCCATTTTTGTTACTGACTGCCTCTTTGAGGTTATACTCTATCGCTTGGGGCCTACCCAAGTACCCTATGGACTTAGAGTAGCCATGTCATTGCAGAGCCTGGTGGTGCCACCATTTGTAAATCCACTCCTTTATGGAATAAAGATGCAGGCAATAAAAGCAAAAATCCTGCAGTATTTTACTATGAAAAGATAAATGGAAGAACAAATTGATAGCGCTTAGAAAACAGAATCATTCTTTAAAAATGTCTGCTACAGCCCATGTTTCATCAGTGTATAAAGAAGAACCTAAACTCTAGCAGCTGTGCCCAAAAATGCAAACAGAGGGCAAAGGACTAATCACCAGTATTGCCTATGGTCTATCTGCAGCAGATCACTCCCCGTTACTGACTTACCATGAGTTGGTGTCAACGTGTCTGCCATCTTGGTAGAGGAAAGGATTTGGTAAATCATGTCAGAGCCAGTTGCGGACTAAACTCTATGCAGGCCCCTAAGCAGCCTAAATCTTGGGACCCCCTCACAGGTTTCTGAAGATTTCTCATGCATGTGCTTTCATTGAATTAACCACTTGCCAACGGCTGATCGCAAATTGACGGTGACAGTGTGGCTCAATAGCGCGGATCGCCGTCATATGAGATCGAGCCCAGTGAGCGCGCGCGCACCGCCGGAGGCGCGTCTGCGCACTCACTGTGTCCGGGGAGGGCCAGGGAGCGGGTGCAGCAGATTCGATCTCCGCCGGCCACCCGCGATCCCCCCCCCCGGAGTGAAAGAACGGGGGTCCGTGTAAGTAAACACGGACCTCCGTTCTGTGAGGGGGGAAGGGCTGTGATCACTTCCCTTCCCCAGCTAGGGCAGTCCCCCATACAGTTAGAACACGCCCAGGGAACACTGTTAACCCTTAGAGCGCCCCCTGCAGGTTAACCCCTTCACTGCCAATGGCATTTACACAGTAATCAGTGCATTTTTATAGCACTGATCGCTGTATAAATGCCAATGGTCCCAAAAAAGTGTCAAAATGTTCCGACATGTCCGCTGAAATATCGCAGTACCGCTAAAAATCGCAGATCGCCGCCATTACTAGTAAAAAATAAAAAAAAAATAAAAACCCCAGAAATGAATTCTCATCATCCGTAAACGAGGCCACTTTTGCGCAAACCAATCAATAAACGCTGATTGCGATTTTTTTAATCACAAATATGAGGAAGAATATAAATCGGCCAAAACCGATGAAACAATGTTTTTTTTATTTTTTTTTTGGATTTGTATTTTAGCAAAAAGTAAGAAATTTGGGTTTTTTTGCAAAATTGTCGCTCTTCTTTTGTTTATAGCGGCGATCAGAAATGACGCAGCGGTGATCAAATACCACCAAAAGAAAGCTCTATTTGTGGGAAAAAAAGGATGCAAATTTCATTTGGGTACAACGTCGCACGACCACGCAATTTTCAGTTAAAGCGACGCAGCGCTGAATCGCAAAAAAGGGCTCCGGTCCTAAAGCTGGAAATCCTTCCGGCCCTTAAGTGGTTAAGTAGTGTGAACGCTAGCCTCTAGATGGAGATGAGAATCAATCACTACTGTACATTACACGTATATAGGATGCATCAAATTTTTTTTACAAATTGACAGCTCAAAGAAGATGAGCTTTTAAGAGACAAACTGTAATGTGTCCCTGATATCTATGGTTTATGTACGTATGTTGTTATTGGGTACACTACATTAATACAGTATTTTTTCTATGTGGTCTTTAATCGATAGTTTTTGTTTCTTTGAGTTGATTCATTTTTTTTCTATCTTTTGTAAATAATTGAGGGGGGGGGTAGTACCCCAACATTGGTGTCAATGGGAAGAAGATGCCCTTGTTGGTGTTATTTGTATTAGGAAAACCCCAGAACGTTGTGTATAGAATTAGCTTCTAGGTTGGAGGCCGCACTACTGTAACTATGTAGAGTAGAAGATCCTATTGAGACAATGCGAGGTGCTGGAACACTCTTTTCACCAGAATTAGGCACTCATTGCCACTCTGCATACAAGGGAATCAGTGGGCAATGAGAAAATTTGACAATCCCATGCCTTTTAACTGGTGTGGGCTTGAAAGCACAGTGAGAAGTTTGGGGACTTGCACTTTCTATGTTGTGCTATATGCGGCATTCCCTACAAAGCTTAACACTTCCCTTTGCAGTACATTAAAATCACTGGGAATTGTTCTAGGAGAGTTTGCAGAGTTTTATCAACCTAATTGAATAGGCACAATCCTTCTACTGAAGCCCATTGAAAGTCTACTTCTAGTGGCAATCACGGTGATCAAATGGCATTGGAAATCTTCCCTTTGCTGTTTAAATCCCCAGATAAAGCTTCTTCAGCAAGGAGAAAAGGGAGCAACGCGATAGTGACATCACCAAATCTCACTCTGAATCTGATGGAAATAACAGTCAAAGGCAACAGTGCCTTAGATAATCTTATATTGCAGATATAAAGCTATTGGCCTGAAGGCACAGGAAGCACACTGCTGTTTTTCATGAGAATGGGAGACCTTAAAAAGAAACTGCCACCTTCCTTTTTAAGGTTACATGCAAAAGAGCACATTCAGTAGGCAGCTTTGACCCTCGGCAAGGGCCTCCTGAATGATGGAGCTGATGTGGCATACTGTAGATGAATAGCTCATTACACATGTAAATGGTCAGGTGGAACGTTATCTGGCCAAATAGTATTTGCAGAACTTGGTCATGCTTGGCAAGCTACCCTTTCTCTTGCTGTTCGTGGAAGATGATTGGGACATGCGGTAGTCACCGTTCCAACAACAGGGGATGCTCTTTTGCATCCAGAGCCCATATGAATCAAGGCACTTCTTGTTGCCAACAATCATAAATCGCATTCTTTCTTGAGTTAATGAGTACATGAGAAAAAACAGTTGCTTACAAGTGAGTACGCGGCAGGTAGAGGCTTAGTGGAGAAGAATTCATGACTTCCAGTGTAGCAGAGTGCACCCATGAGTTGTATGAAGGAGCTAAATTCCACAAAATTGTAAGCAAGCGACTAAACAGACCATGCAAAAAGATATTTTGGTTTATTTATACATTCTGCAGGGTGACAGGGTGAAAGGAGTAAGAAACAGTGCAAGGGTACTGTTAATACTGCAACATAAAAATACATTTCAGGTAATTGTACACCCCCACACTTCCAACTTTGTGGTAGCAGTTTAGGGAAGACCTTTTCTGTTCCTCAATAAGTGTGCCCAGGGCATAAGTGTGCCCAGGGCACAAAGCTAGCTACAGAAGATGTAACAGGTATTAATGTTACTGGAATATACAGGACTCCTTTTTTATTCACAAGATGGCAGCAACAGGTGTGCTCGTTGGTTGGGATTGACTCCAGACTACAGAACAGAGGAAATGTAATTTGGACAGAGATCAGAGTCATTGACAATGCTGGGAAACAAACTACTGTAGTCACCAGGTGTAGCTGAGAGCAGGAGGAGCAAACTGTGGGGATAAAATGAAAAGCCCAGGAAGTGAGGGGGAGGAGTTGGGGAGAGTGTCTGCAAAGGGAGGGGTGCTGTTTTTTGTCTTGCTGGGGAAAGAAGAGTTATGTGCAAGGTAAGCACTGTAACACTATGACCCAGGCAGGTGGACTGAGGTAGACTTTGCCACACTCTATGCTGTTTCAGTAGCCTTCTGAATCACCGGTCTGTGGCCCAAGCTGCCTGCTAGAGGAGCCATGGAGGTGAATCGCCACCATGCTACTTGTCATGAATTGCCACCAAGGCTTGGAGGTCAGAGTCTCCGAAAGGACATAAACCTAGTGTCATTACATATTTTTCTCAAGTTGGCGCCAAAACAGAGACTGGCTCTGGGGAGGAAGGGCATTTTGACCCAGGCCATAGCTCAGATGGCTCATACTCAAACTATCTTACTGTGAAGTGCAAAAGACAGTAGGGCAAGTGATGGAAGTCCATGCTAATATGCCAAAGTCATTTGCTGAAGTGAGCTGACTGACAATGTTAGTGGTCAAAAGAGAAGACTCTGCTCCTTGTCCAGCTCGAAAATCCCACCAGGAGTGGATATCCTTCCTTATCCTACCTAAGGCCTCAACCCCCATTGTATTGGGTCTCCCTTGGTTACAGCTCCATTGCCTACACATTGACTGGACTTCTGGGCAGATCCTTGCATGGGGTTCCTCTTGTTTCTCCTCCTGCCTACTCAAGGTGGCCCCAAAGGAGAGACTTTCTGTTGCCACCACATCTGAATCTTTTGCTCTTCCTGCTGCATATAGCGATTTCTGGGATGTGTTCTGCAAGAAATAAGCTGAGGTGCTTCCTCCTCACAGGACCTTTTACTGTGCTATTGACCATGTTCCCGGAGCGACTCTGCCCAGTGGTTGTACTTACCCCCTGTCCATCTCAGAGACCCAGGCCATGTCAGAGTATGTCGCTGAAAATCTAGAGAAAGTGTTTATCCGGGAGTCCTCATCGCCTGCGGGAGCAGGATTCCTTTTTGTCGCCAAAAAAGATGGTACTTTAAGACCCTGCATTGACTATCGAGGTTTAAATGCGGGACAATCAAGAACCAATACCCCTTACCCTTAATATCTGAACTATTCGACAGATTGAAAGGTGCCTCCATTTTTACCAAGTTGGATCTCAGGGGTGCATACAATCTGATCCGGATACGGGAAGGTGACTAATGGAAAATCGCGTTTAACACTAGAGATGGGCTTTACGAATACTTGGTTGTGCCCTTTGGGCTGTGTAATGCCCCAGCTGTGTTCCAAAACTAAACCTTCAAGGATCTGCCTTATCAATTTGTTGTCATCTATCTTGATGACATTCTCATCTTTTTGGAAAATGAGCTTGTCCACAGAAACCATGTCCGGGTTGTACTTCAGCAACTTAGAGAAAATGATCTGTATGCCAAGCTGGAGAAATTTTCTTTTGAATGTTCTGTTTTTGAGGTCCTGTTTCTGGGATGCTTTGTCTCTAGTTTGGGTCTTCGTATGGATCCTGGAAAGGCCTTGGCCATTACCAACTGGCCTCTTCCTGCCAAACTCAAGGCCACAGAGCATTTTCTTGGGTTCACCAATAATATAGGCAGTTCATTAAGAATTACTCTTCAATTGCTGTGCCTATTATTGCCTTGACCAAGAAGGGTGTGAATAGAAACATAGAAACATAGAAAAGTGACGGCAGAAAAAGACTGAGTAGTCCATCAAGTCTGCCCCTTTTTATTTATTTATTTTTATTTTTTTATTTTTTTTATATAATTTTTTTTTTTTTTACATTAACCTGTTGTCTGACTATAGATTTATGTTTATCCCAAGCATGTTTGAGGCCATTTACTGTTGACTGTCTCACAACCACTGTTGGTAATTTATTCCAATCATCAACCACCCTTTCAGTAAAATAATACTTTCTAAGATTAGTTTTGAACTTCCCCCCAGTTAGTTTGAGGTCCCCGTGTTCTTGATTTTGGTTTCATATTGAAAAGACTGCCCTCCTGAACCTTATTTACCCCCTTGATGTATTTAAAGGTTTCAATCCATGTCTCCCCTCTCCCTTCTTTCCTCCAGACTGTACATATTAAGTTCCTGAAGTCGCTCTTGATATGTTTTATCCCCCAGACCTTTCACCATTTTTGTTACCCGTCTCTGAACTCGTTCTATCTTATCAATATCTTTTTGTAAGTGTGGTCTCCAGAACTGGACACAGTATTCTATGTGAGGTCTCACTAAAGATCTATATAGAGGAATCAGAACCTCCTTCCTCCTGCTGGTGATCCCTCTACTGATACATCCCAGAATTCTATTTGCTTTTCCCACTGCCTGGTCACACTGTTTGCTCGTTTTGCAATCATCTGAAATAAGCACCCCCAAATCTTTTTCTTTTGTAGTGCTAGCTAACACTGTGCCCCCAATGCTGTAGTCTCTAAGCGGATTATTTTTCACTAGATGCATTATTTTACATTTAGAAATATTGAAT
>BLSH010256151.1:4806-17447 GCA_018402905.1 Glandirana rugosa
TACTAAAATCTTACTATTAGACAGGGAGTGTCGTGGCTGTCCTTTGAAGTAGGTAGAGTTTCCTGTCGGTGCTGTGAGGGACAGATTATCATTCTAAAATCATCTCATACTGCAGTAGGAACAGGTTCCTGCGGTGCTGGGAGGGACCGATTATCGTTCTAAAATCATCTCATATTGCAGTACCGACAGGTTCCTGTCGGTGCTGTAAGGGACAGATTAGTGTTCTAAAATCATCTCATACTGGAGTAGGGAGAGGTTCCTGTCGGTGCTGTGAGGGACAGATTATCGTTCTAAAATCATCTCATACTGAAGTAGGTAGAGTTTCCTGTCGGTGCTGTGAGGGACAGATTATCATTCTAAAATCATTTCATACTGCAGTAGGAAGAGGTTCCTGTCGGTGCTGGGAGGGACCGATTATCGTTCTAAAATCATCTCATATTGCAGTACCGACAGGTTCCTGTCGTGCTGTAAGGGACAGATTAGCGTTCTAAAATCATCTCATACTGGAGTAGGGAGAGGTTCCTGTCGGTGCTGTGAGGGACAGATTATCGTTCTAAAATCATCTCATACTGGAGTAGGGAGAAGTTCCTGTCGGTGCTGTGAGGGACAGATTATTGTTCTAAAATCATCTCATACTGCAGTAGGGGCAGGCTCCTGTTGGTGCTGTGAGGGACAGATTATCATTCTAAAATCATCTCATACTGCAGTAGGGACAGGTTCCTGTCGGTGCTGTGAGGGACAGATTATCGTTCTAAAATCATCTGATACTGCAGTAGGGACACGTATCTGTTGGTGCTGTGAGGGACAGATTGGCTTTCTAAAATCATCTCATACTGGTGTAGGGAGAGGTTCCTGCTGTTGGTGTGAGCGGGGCATTTCTTGCACAAAAATAAAAAGTGCGTCTATGTTGCTGTTTTAAAAAAAAAAAGAATAATCATTTATTATTCTTTTTTTTTTAGTATTAATAAATACTGCTACATAGTACATTTGCACCTTGCTGTGCATTTTTTGTGCTGTGCATTGCTGGTTTAACAAAAAAAAATATTCTAAATACTACATTTGCGGCCAGCGTTGCATTTCTTGCACAAAAATAAAAATTGAATCTACATTGCTGGTTTAAAAAAAAGAATAATAATTTAATATTCTTTTTTATTATTATTATTAATAAATAGTGCTACATAGTACATTTGCATCCAGAATGAGCAGAGCGTCAAATAAGGGACGTGGTCATGGTGCTGCTGGTGCGCTGCTGGTGCGCTGCTGTTGGTGGTGTTGGTGAATTTCCTGTTGCAAGGAGAGGACGTGGTCGATTAGCACACACACAACACACACAAGTGAAACACCTTCCTTAGGTGCGAGTAGCCGACAGAACCTTCAAAGTTTTATGGTAGGCCCAAATGCTGGTCAACGAATGGTGAGGCCAGAACGAGTACAGGTGATGGTAGATTGGGTGGCTGACAATGCCTTCAGTTCCTTCACATTGTCTCCCACTCGGTCCCTTGATGAAAGCTCAGAGTTGGCACCTGAACCCCGTGGCCATCTGTCTTTCACCTCAGCCCCTTGTAAATCAGCCAAGCAGTTTGAGCCCCAAGTCATGAAGCAGCCTCCTCTGCTTTTTGATGACTCTGCTTGTGTGCTTTCCATGGGCCATCCACATAGCCCTGCCCCAGAAGTGGAAGACATTGAGTGCACCGATGCCCAACCACTTCTGTTTCAGGATGAGGACATGGAAA
The DNA here is from genome assembly GCA_018402905.1 of Glandirana rugosa. NCBI lineage: Eukaryota > Metazoa > Chordata > Amphibia > Anura > Ranidae > Glandirana > Glandirana rugosa. The sequence continues at coordinate 6,540 of BLSH010256151.1, forward strand.
CACCACCGCAGCACGTCTCTGATATTGACAAAACACAGGTACTAACTGCTGCAGCTTTCCACAGTGTGCAGACTGACAAGGAGGTCAGTGGTGAAGTGTGGATGGAAGATGATGTTGAGGATGATGAGGTCCTGGACCCCACATGGAATGAAGGTCATTCGAGTGACGTGTGTAGTCTGGAGGAAGAGGTGGCGGTCGCACAGAGGCACCAGCACAGCAAAAGAGGAAGCAAGTTGCAAAAACGGAGCGACCGCCCCCTAGACAGTACACCTGCTACTACCCACCGCACCCAGGGGCTTAGCACACCAAAAGCAGCTCAAAGGAGTTCCCCGGCGTGGCAGTTCTTCAGACAATGTGCTGATGACAAGACACGAGTGGTTTCCACGCTGTGCAATCAGAGCCTGAAGGGAGGCATAAATGTTCTAAACCTGAGCACAACCTGCATGACCAGGCATCTACAGGCAAAGCACGAGCTGCAGTGGAATAGGCATCTTAAAATCCAAGAAAGGCCTCAGCCTCCTCCTGCTTCCTCTTCTGCAGCTGCCTCAGCCTCTTCCGCCACCTCTACAGTGCCAGTGTCACCTGCCACTCAGCAAACAGACGATGTGACAGCAAAGCCACCATGTCCACCACCGTCCCCAAGCATTTCCACATGGTCCCATGGAAGCTTACAGCTCTCCATCTCCCAAACACTGGAGAGAAAGAGGAAGTACCCCCCTACCCACTGGCGATCCATGGCCCTGAATGCCAGCATTTCAAAATTCCTGGCCTTTGAAATGCTGTCATTCTGTCTGGTGGACACAGACAGTTTTAAAAACCTGATGGCGGTGTCTGTCCCCCAGTACGTGTTTCCCAGTCGCCACTACTTTTCCAGGCGTGCCATCCCTTCGCTGCACAAACAAGTCGGGGACAAGATCAAGTGTGCACTGCACAACGCCATCTGTGGCAAGGTCCACATAACCACTGATACTTGGACCAGTAAGCACGGGCAGGGACACTATATCTCGCTAACTGCACACTGGGCAAATGTAGTGGTGGGTGGGCCTGAGGTGGCTAGCCGTTTGGCGCATGTCCACTGAGTATTGCAGGGCATTTCTCTTTGCCTCCTGTTGCCTCCTCCTCCTACTGCGCTTCCTCCTCCTCTACCACCTCCTCATCCGCTCAGCGTAACACCTTCACCACCAACTTCAGCACATCCAGGGGGAAATGACAGCAGGCTGTTTTAAAACTAATATGTTTGGGGGATAAACCCCACACTGTGCTGCAGCTGTGGACGGGCATTGAACAACAGACCAATGAGTGGTTGTTGTCGCTGAGCCTCAAGCCCGGCCTGGTGGTGTGCGATAATGGGCGAAATCTCGTAGCAGCTCTGGGCCTAACCGGTTTGATGCACAACCCTTGCCTGGCACATGTGCTGCATTTGGTGGTGCAGAAATTTCTAAAAAACTACCCGGATATGTCAGAGCTGCTGCAGAAAGTGCTGGCCGTCTGTGTGCGCTTTCGGCGTTCTCACCCTGCTTCTGCTCGCCTTTCTGCGCTGCAGTGGAACTTCGGCCTTCCCGCTCACCGCCTCTTATGTGACGTGCCCACAAGGTGGAACTCCACCTTGCACATGCTGGAGAGACTGTGCGAGCAGCAGCAGGCAATAGTGAAGTTTTAGCTGCAGCACGCGTCAGTCGCTCTGTGGAACAGCACCACTTCACCACCAACGAGTGGGCCTCCATGCGAGACCTGTGTACCATATTGTGGTGTTTCGAGTACCTCACCAACATGGCTAGTGCCGATGACGATGTTCTCAGCGTTACTATCTCACTTCTATGTCTCCTTGAAAAAACACTTCGGGTGATGATGGAAGAGGATGTGGCACAGGAGGAGGAGGAAGAGGGGTCATTTCCACGGTTATCAGGCAGTCATTCACAAGTGGCTCGGAGGGTGGGTTCCTGCACCAGCATAGGCCAGGTAGAACATATTCAGGCCAGGGCACGGTTCTGGAGGATGAGGATGATGAGGAGGAAGAGGAGGAACCATGTTCACAGCAGGGTGGCAGCCAATGCAGCTCGTGGGCATCACTGGAGCGTGGCTGGGGGGATATGGAGGACACAGATGATACACCTCCCACAGAGGACAGCTTGTCTTTGCCTCTGGGCAGCCTGGCACACATGAGCGACTACATGCTGCAGTGCCTGCTCAATGACAGCCGAGATGCCCACATTTTAACGTGTGCGGATTACTGGGTGGCCACCCTGCTGGATCCCTGTTACAAGGACAATGTGCCATCCTTAATTCCCTCATTGGATCGTGATCGGAAGTTGCGCTGCTGAGGGCATTCCCAAATGACACCGGGGGCTCAGTGGAAGCATAAGGCGAAGGCAGAGGAGGAGGAAGAGGTCGCCAACGCAGCTGTGGCACTGCCAGCACCTCAGAAGGCAGGGTTAGCATGGCCGAAATGTGGAAAAGCTTGGTCAGCAGCACGCCACAACAAACAGTACCACCAGCTGATAGGCAACGTTTCAGGAACATGGTGGAACAGTATGTGTGCACACGCCTACACATACTGACTGATGGGTCTGCCCCATTCAACTTCTGGGTCTACAAATTGGGCACATGGCCTGAGCTTGCCCTTTATGCCTTGGAGGTGCTGGCCTGCCCTGCAGCCAGTGTATTGTCTGAATGTGTGTTTAGCATGGCAGGGGGCGTTATCACAGACAAGTGCAGCCGCCTGTCCACAGCCAACGTGGATAAGCTAATGTTTATTAAAATGAACCAGGCATGGATCCTACAAGATTTGTCTGTACCTTGTGCAGAATAGACATTTAGACCGGCCTCACACAGCCATTGGTATACTTTTTTTTTTAGTATGTCTCAATATTTTGAGGGCTACCCCAATTAGAAATAAAAACAACCAAACAAAAAACAGTTTTGGCTACCTCCTCCTCCACCGCCACTTCCACCTACACCGCCACGGTCACCGCCTCCTCAACCTCTAGGCTCCTACTCCACATCTACCTCCTCCTCCATTTTTTTTTTTTTAATGTGATTTTAAGTTATTTCCCTATCCACATTTGTTTGCAGGACACTTGTCCTACTCTTACCCCCATTTTGCTTCCTTTTGCAGCCCTCTAGCCCTTTCCAGGACTTTTTTAGAGACAATTTTGTGCCCAAAAGTTTGGGTCACCATTGACCTCAATGGGGTTCGGGGTCCGGGGTCAAGTTCGGGTCAAGTTCGGTGAAAAATTCAAACTTTTTCAAGAAGTTCGGCCGAACCCGACAAACCCGAACATCCAGGTGTCCTCTCAACTCTACTTATAGCTGTAAAAAAATAAGCAATCATAGTGTGTACAAAAAAAAAAAAATCCTGATCACTTTCCCAGAGTAATACAGTGTTACTGTGATAACATTGCATTGCTCTGCTCACTATATGTAAAAAAAAAATTAAAAAATCATTATTATTTTTTTTTCACCTACTGTCACCAGTCAGTGTCCCTGATCACCATAACACCAGGTATATGATAACACTGTACTGCACTGGTGACAGTATGTAATCAATTTCAAAATAAAGTATGATTTTTTTTTAATTATTAAAGTGGTTGTCAAGGCTGGTTAAAAAAAGAGAAAGGCATAATGAGCTAGTATGCATTGCATACTAGCTCATTATGAAATGCTTACCTTAGATCTACGCCGTTGCAGTGGTCCCCGAGCACCGATATGACCGGCGTCATGTTGTGTCCGTTGTCTTCCGGGATCCCAGGTGGACTACCGCTCTGTGATTGGCAGGAGCCGCGCTGACATCACTCCCACGCATGTGCATGGAAGCCGTCATTTACAGCACACTTTTTGAAGAAATGGCCCAGTCGGGCCGTTTCGTCACTGTGCATGTGCCGATTACGTCGGCACATGCAGATACAGGGAATATCTCCTAAACGCTGCAAGGTTAGGAGATATTCCCGGGAACCTACTTTAATTTTCAAAAAAAGTTGTGACAAAAAATTTTAACTTAAAAAAACTTGCCACGCCTCTTAATAAATTACTTGGACTGTCTACTTTCCAAAAAAGGGTTAATTAGGGGGATAGTTTTTTTTGTTCTGGCATTTTCAGGTCTCATGAAATTAGATTTTCAGACATACATACTATATATATATATATATATATATATATATATATATATATATACTGTCAAGTCCATAAATATTGGGACACTGACACAATTCTAATCTTTTTGTCTCTATACACCACCACAATGGATTTGAAATGAAACAAACAAGATGTGCTTTAACTGTAAACTTTCAGCTTTAATTGGAGGGTATTTACATCCAAACCAGTTGAACAGTGTAGGAATTACAACAGTTTGTATATGTGCCTCCCACTTTTTAAGGGACCAAAAGTAATGGGACAATTGGCTGCTCAGCTGTTCCATGGCCAGGTGTGTGTTATTCCCTCATTATCCCATTTACAAGGAGCAGATAAAAGGTCCAGGGTTCATTTCAAGTGTGCTATTTGCATTTGGAATCTGTTGCTGTCAGCTCTCAATATGAGATCCAAAGAGCTGTCACTATCAGTGAAGCAAGCCATCATTAGGCTGAAAAAACAAAACAAACCCATCAGAGAGATAGCAAAAACATTAGGTGTGGCCAAATCAACTGTTTGGAAGATCCTTAAAAAGAAAGAACGCACCGGTGAGCTCAGCAACACCAGAAGACCATGGAAAACAACTGTGGTGGATGACTGAAGAATTATTTTCCTGGTGAAGAAAACACCCTTCACAACAGTTGGTCAGATCAAGAACACTCTCCAGGAGGTAGGTGTATGTGTGTCAAAGTCAACAATCAAGAGAAGACTTCACTAGAGTGAATACAGAGGTTTACCACAAGATGTAAACCATTGGTGAGCCTCAAAAACAGGAAGGCCAGATTAGAGTTTGCGAAACAACATCTAAAAAAGCCTTCACAGTTCTGGAACAACATCCTATGGACAGATGAGACCAAGATCAACTTGTACCAGAGTGATGGGAAGAAGAAGAGTATGGAGAAGGAAAGGAACTGCTCATGATCCAAAGCATACCACATCATCAGTGAAGCATGGTGGTAGTAGTGTCATGGCGTGGGCATGTATGGCTGCCAATGGAACTGGTTCTCTTGTATTTATTGATGATTTGACCGCTGACAAAAGCAGCAGGATGAATTCTGAAGTGTTTCTGGCAATATTATCTGCTCATATTTAGCCAAATGCTTAAGAACTCATTGAACGGCGCTTCACAGTGCAGATGGACAATGACCTGAAGCATACTGCGAAAGCAACCAAAGAGTTTTTTAAGGGAAAGAAGTGGAATGTTATGCAATGGCCAAGTCAATCACCCGACCTGAATCCGATTGAGCATGCATTTCACTTGCTGAAGACAAAACTGAAGGGAAAATGCCCCAAGAACAAGCAGGAACTGACGACAGTTGCATTAGAGGCCTGGCAGAGCATCACCCGGGATGAAACCCAATGTCTGGTGATGTCTTTATGTTCCAGACTTCAGGCTGTAATTGACTGCAAAGGATTTGCAACCAAGTATTAAAAAGTGAAAGTTTGATTTATGATTGTTAATCTGTCCCATTACTTTTGGTCCCTTAAAAAGTGGGAGGCACATATACAAACTGTTGTAATTCCTTCACCATTCACCTGATTTAAATGTAAATACCCTCAAATTAAAGCTGAAAGTCTGCAGTTAAAGCACATCTTGTCCGTTTCATTTCAAATCCATTGTGGTGGTGTATAGAGCCAAAAAGATTAGAATTGTGTCTATGTCCCAATATTTATGGACCTGACTGTGTATATATATATATATATATATATATATATATATATATATATTGTATATACTATAGTTCTAAATAATATACACCGATTTTGGTTATTTTCACCATAGAAATGAAGCAGTATACATTTTGGCCTAAATTTATGAAGAAAGATTATTTATTTGCAAAATTTTAGAACAGAAACAAAGAAAAACTTGTTTTTTTCAAAATGTTTGGTCTTTCCTTGTTTAAAAAAAGAAAAAATCAGCGGTGATTAAATACCACCAAAAGAAAGCTCTATTTGTGTGAAAAAAATGATAAGAATGCCATATGGGTACAGTGTTGCATGACGTAGCAATTGTCATTTAAAGTGTGACTGCGCTGAAAATTAGCCTGGGCAGGAGGGGTGAGAAATGGTTAAGATAGTATTCACACTTTTTTTTTTCAACAATACAGTTTATTAAAGTATTGCATTGTACATACAGATGACATAAGATGTTATAATCATGAAATAGATGCACAGATAAGGCAGTCAAACATTACGTTAAAGTGTACATAGCCGCTAATCACTGTGTTCGGGGTGTAGTACATGAGTTCTCTATTGCCGTTCAGTTAGTTAACTTTTTTCACCTTTTCATCGCTGTACATGTAGAGTAGTATGTTGTCAGTTTGGGGTGGAAGGGGTAGGTTCCCGGGCACCCCAGTTGGGATCTCACTGTGTCACTCCCTAGGGATCCGGGGAAGCCCCAACCCCCTCCTCACCCCGGGCTCTTATCATGTTACCTCTACATTGTCTACTGGGTGGGTAGACTACCTTTTGTAGGACATAGAGTTTTGGTATTGAGCTATATGGTGTGTTAGTTGTTGTGCAAGTGTTGTTTTAAGCTGGGCGCCAATGTTCGTGGGCCTGTGAATGTGTGTGTGTTTTCCTGTCTGTGTTTATTTGAACCTGGAAATTTCCATGGCGGGGTGCTGGCCGGCATTCCCTATGGTGTTGGGCTGGGTCTCGGGGGTTTATTGCTCATGGAAGGTTGTTTCAAGGGAGAGTGGGAGGGTGTGTGTACCCACTCGTCAATTGAGAATATCTGTCCAAGTAATGGAAGATGATCCAGGGGGACCATAGTTTGTGGAATTTCTCAAAGGACTCTTGGACTATGGTGGTGGTTTCCTCGAGTAGGTAGATTGTGTCTACTTCCTTGAGCCATTCGCCAATTGTCGGTGTATGGCCTGATTTCCAGTGTCTGGGCACCAGCAATTCAGCGGCGTTGAGGAGGTGTCTAGTCAAAGAGTGTTTATATTTTTTGATAGTGCTGTTAGAGATGTGTAACAGGCAACAGGCTGAATCTAGACTTATGGTGTTGTCTGAAATGTGAGTTATGAGTTTTTTTACTTCGTCCCAATAGGGTTTGATTATAGAACACTCCCACTATATGTGTAGCATTGTGCCTGTAGTTTGACCGCATCTTCAGCATGTATCTGAAGTTCCTGGATACCACTTTTTAAGTTTGGAGTGTGAGGCGTATCAGTGGGTCAGTAGTTTGTAGGACATCTCTTGAATCCTTGTGCTTATTGAGCACTTGTGTGCGAAGATATTTGCTCTTTGCCATTGCGCCTCTGTGAATTTGGTTCCTAGTTCTTTTTCCCAAGTTTTTTGTGCAGACGTGGGGTTGTGGCTTTTGGTTTCTAAAAGCCATGTATAAATCAATGAGGTTGTCTTTCTTATTGGTTCCCCAGTGAGGCAGATAGCTTCATATGGTGAGAGGGCTCTGTGTAAGTTGGGGTTGTTTATCCTCGAGAGGAAGTTATGTAGCTGACGGTATGACCAGAAGCGGATAGGATATTCAGAGTTGTATTGTGTGGCGATGTTGTCATATGTGTTGATTTTGTTGTTGGCGAAACAATGTGTCACAAGTAGGGGAGTTTTCCCATCTACCAATGGGAAGTGATCATGAGCCATACCTGGTGGGAAATCCGGGTTTGCTCGTATTGGCATTAGTGTAGTATTCACACTTGAATTTAGCATCTTTGGTCATTTTACAAGCTTTTTTTGAGTGTTAGTACAGGTGTTTTTGAACATTTTTGCATGAGTCTCAGGCTTGAGTGTTTTTGTTAAATTATTTTTAGCCAATGAAAAGTTAGTTATTCGAGACGAAAATGCAAGACATGCCTATTTTCTTTTAACACTTTCAAGTTTATTAGTGCCAAAAATGCTTGAAGCTGGAAAGAAACAAATTAATTTATTTAAGCTACAAGCTTAAAGTTTCAAGTGACATTATGCTCAGTTGTGAACAGGCACATTTGTAAACCATGGGAGTTTGCCTGCAGAGCATTATGGAGCTTTGAAATTAGGTCTGAAAGGAACCTTAGCTATATGTAAAGTATGAGGCACTATTAGTTTTATTGTTGCATAGGCTGGGGGTAAGGGGGGGGGTGCATTAATATAGTGTATGCTTCACTTGTGTCAAGCAAACCTGTGTATGTATAGTAAAAACTTTTTTTACTTTTTGAAAAGAGAATGGATAGATCTGATTCATTATTTTTTATCGCCAACCATTTTTTACAAAGTAAAAAAGTGAAAGTTGCCGTGAACAAGGCGCTGTACGCAGAAACGTGTTAGCCTTCACTGTAATTTTTACATGAAGATCTTGTAATAAAATTCTTTATTTACAGCATCCTGGGAGTGCCGGCTCTTCACTAGTATTTTGCTGCAAGTCGTTTGAATGAAGGAGGTCATTCAGAGCCAGAGCCCCTTGATTTGGGAGTGTTCCATAGACTATTGATCTCAGCTTCACGGGTCAGAGCAGCATCTAAGCCACATTGTATATATTGTTGCATAGGCTGGGGATAAGGGGGGGGGGGGGGGTGCATGAATAGTGGTATGCTTCACTTGTGTCAAGCAAATCTGTGTATGTATAGTCAAAACTTTTTTTTATATTTTTAAAAGAGAATGGATACATTGGATTCATTATTTTTTTTTATCACCAACCATTTTTTACAAAGTCAAAAAGCGATGGGTAATTTAACCTCCCTGGCGGTATGATTGTTTCAGATTTTTGGTGCTGAAAGCGGTACCATTATTTTGCATGGAAATTTGGTGTTTTATACAATTCTTAGGAATAACTCACTTAAATCTGTCCCAACAAGAGTGTAGTAGACATCTCAGGTATGATAAAGTTTGAAACAAGAAATCATAAATTATAATATAATAAATAACTATAAATAATTATCAAAAATAATAATATAATAGTAATACAATGTATTCAATAATGTAATTAAATCAAAAACACTGAAATTTGCTAATTTGCAGAATTGTCGCTGTTGTCACTTTCAATGTCTGATGACAAATTTCCCCAGAAATCAGTATCACTCAATTCTGCAAATGATTCTTATTTACTATCACTGTTTACTAGCTGGTCAAAAAACACTTTTGACGTAAAGGGACACTTTTTGGTTGCCATGGACATTCTCAAGTTTCCAGGCAGAAAGAATGGCATATATAATATAAAAGTGCATACAGGGCACTGGGCAAACCACTAGGGACAAAGGGGATGTGAAATTATTTGATACAGTAATGTACTCTTACAGATTACAATGTACTGCATGTTTGCTGTGTGTTTCACTTTTTGAATTTCCTGCCCCCGTGCGACGCGACGCTCGCAGGGAACGGAGCCTGGCATCACACAGGCATCGGGCGGAGGACACAGCCCGCAGACACAGCGGGGGGACAAGGTAAGTAACCCAGCCTTGGATTGAGTGATGCAATCCCGAGTGTGGCTCGGGGTTACCGCTATTTGCAGTGAAAACATACCCCGAGCCACACTCGGGAATACCGTCAAGCAGGTTAAAATGTTAGCAATGGCAACAGAACAGGAGGTAGAGGTAATTGTTTTTTGGGGATGCCTGTTCAGGTGACAACTGTCTATGAGGGCAAGTTTGCTGACTTTTTAGATTTTTTCTTTCACTTTCTATTGCATCTCTAGAACAGGAAGTAAAGGCATGTCACTATAATGGGGTACAAGCAGCAACAATAACTGACAAGAGTTTTAACCATTGCATCCAGAACTAAAAATAAAGAATTTTGGCTATACATGCACCTTAACTTCCACTATGATTTTAAAGGAGAAGTAGGGCCCTACTCCTCCTTTAGGTCACAGGAGTGCACTTTATTCTGACCTGAATTTAGCCCGCTGTCGGCTGAGGTCACTCAGCTAGTGCAGGTGCTGGATTGATTCTGACTTTATAGTCAGAATCCAGCCAGCTGCCTGAACCAGCAGCTTGCTCAGCCTCTCAGCGAGCCATTGGGAGACTGAGCCAGCTGCTCCCAACCCCATCAAAGCCCGGCACTCCAGTGAGAACTAGTGATCACTAGAGCTAGTGACTGACTTCTCTTTTAACCCTTTCACTGCCAAGTCTGTATGCCTTATGGACCTACAGAAGGGCCTGCAGGTGGCCAAGTCCGTACACCATACGGACCTAATTTCTCCATCTGCTATAAGCTCATGGTCACTTAAATGACCATAAACGTATATCAGAATTGTTCAGCAGACTCTGCTGAACAATTTTATAACTCTGGATTTTATAACAGTGGATTATAATCTACTGATCAGAGTTATTAACCCTAAATGTCACTTCCCTGTCCCCTGCCTCTATAGCTCCAGTGCTAACTTTTATCTTAAACCCCCCCCCCCACTCTCCACCCTCTTCTTCACCCCCAGCACTACTTACCCTCCCTCTAGCTGATCCAACCCCCCGCAAATTCGACCCCCTGCATCCCTCCTCTGCCACTCCCGCCAGCTTCAGGTGCTGCATGGGGCTTGGGGAAGATCCAGATGTGTCCCCCCCCAAAAGTAGCACCTTCTTTTTACACCAGAGATAACATGCTTTCAGAAAATATATGGTTTGGGGGCTCTTGTAAACTCTGAAAGCTGTAAGTGAAAAATGAAAACCTATTTTTTATTAACTCAACACAGGATAAGCTTTTATATTTAGCAGGAGTTTAGAAGGAATAAAATTGTGTGTTTTTGTCTGCTTGATGATTTTAGTGTATTTTTAGCGACAATATTGTTTTGATAAACATTTGCGCAAATACCGCAGGGCCTACCCCCACTTCTTCTCCCACCTCTCACCCCCC
>BLSH010256151.1:35585-48190 GCA_018402905.1 Glandirana rugosa
GTATGAGTCAACGTAGAATCAAACTTGTCCTAGTAAAATCCGTCGTTAGTCAGTTTTTAGTACTCATTTACATTAGTGTCGTCGTTGGTTGGTTGTTGGTAATAAAGTAATAAGAGTAAGTAGATTTGTCTGTTCTCCACTTCGGTTAGAGAACAATAGTCATTTATTCCAGTAACGTGAAATAATTTTTTTATGGTTCTTTTTTATAATGAGTTCAATATTTAAACTCACGGTATCGCTGGTACTCTTATTAATGTGGTACAATCAGTACTAATCACAACTCGCTTGGGCCTGACATTGCAAGCCCAGGCATGGCTTGAAATCCCACAGGCACCGTGCCTGGGGAACCCGAACGATTTTTGAAATGTCCGGGTCCGTGCCACGGACACCCTAAAGTTCGGTACGGACCCGAACGTTACAGTCCGGGTTCGCTCAACACTAATCATGACTAACATGGTGTAATTATTCTCATGGTCGCTATGGCACTCAAATTTATAACTTGAGTAATATTTTTTCTTGGTATTTTTTTAATAAAGTGCAATGACCTTATTTACTGATAACAAGAGATTGGCTTCACCTCTTGTCTGTTTAGATGAATGAGAATAATGAAATAATGGTTGTTGGTTGGTTGCTGCTGTGATTACATTTACTCATGATTTTTGACTGATTGCTGCCTAAAATGATCCTGTTCAAACTAAGATGCAACTGAGTATGCTGGATCAATTACTAGAAATTGGAGCCCAGCTCATTAATATTTTCATATTACTAATTATATTCACTAAAAATAAAATATATATTTTTTTTTATAGAGGGTTACTCTGAAAGGTTCAACTGTGTCCAAAAACATGGATATAAACCACATAATAGGTTGAATGTTCTTTAACTCTGCTGGTTAAACGGCCTAAGGGTTGAATATTAGGGCATGCTACATTTGCCCAGTGAAAGGCAACAATTTAAAAATGACATTACACACATTAAAAAGATCATCATGGGGGGGCGCATGCGCGGAGGCGGAAGATGGCGGACGCACATTAGACCAGCTCCGACACACAGCTGAAACAAAAAAGCTTCCCTGCAGCAAACACAGCCTCTATCAACCATGGGAGCACAACTACAAACCTCCGCAGCCTCAGGTTAATCTTACGGGCAAAATTGGCCAGCAAAAAGACTACTATAAGCCTTCCCAAGCACCTTGGCCTAGCTTCATGGAGAAATTCCTGACGCACCGCCGGATCCCCGGCCTCAAGTGGAGCCGCAACCCAGCAGCTCGATATGTCTGGCGCGGAGGACCCAGGAATGGAGGTAACCCAACCTATACCAGACACAGAACTACACAGTCTTACAGCAGATATCCTAGATCACAAGCTCCATACCCTCCTAGTGAACATCACTAGTAATATCTCTAAAGAAGTGAGTAAACTAGCACAAGAGCTTAGGGGAGAAATCTATCATATAGAAGAGAGGGCAGACCACATTGAAAGCAAAATGGATGAACTAATACAGTATGTCCAAGTCCTAGAGGAAGACAACCATGCTCTAAAACAACAGGTCGCCTCACTACAATCACAACAAGAGGATTTGGAAAATCGGGAGAGGAGACAAAACCTAAGGATCAGAGGAGTCCCAGAGACAGTGCTGGATTCTCAGATCAGGGAATATCTGCTGGGCCTCTTTGTGACACTAGCCACCAATATCCCTGATATTGACTGGCGCATGGACCGGGCCCACTGGTCGCTGGCCCCCAAGCCACCTGGGGGGCCAGACCCAGGGACATAGTGGTCAGACTCCACTATTTTGAGAGTAAGGAATCCCTGATGAATGCCACTCGCAACAAATCCAACATCACCTATAAAGGTGAGAAGCTACAGATTTACAGTGATCTCTCCCCCATCACACTTGCTAGAAGGCGCTCCCTACGCGCTATCACCCTTCATCTGCAAAACCACCGTCTTCCATATCACTGGGGCTTTCCGTTCAAGTTGACTGTCACCAAAGACGGAGCACAATTCCATCTAAGGGATCTCACCGAGGGTGAAGCTTTCATCGCCAGACTAGGCTTGCCGCCAATGCCCGAAGAGTCTGCTCTCCCCCCGATCCCACACCCTAGACCAACCACTACTCCGAATAAGATGTGGACTCCAGTGAGATCCAAAACGAAGAGGCAAAACACCACTCCTCAGCGCACCCCAAGCCCCCATCTCTATGTGGACACATGAAAACGTTCCCCATGGGTCATGCTTGGCTATAAAAGAGGTTCTGCTTTCCTCCATTCCCCCCTTGTTGAGCTTTCTTGTGGATCTACTTCAGGTATCATCTTAAGTGGTCCTTCTCCACTCCCCTTTGTGGGGAATTTAAAGTACATTGTTTGTTTCTTATAAGAGTCACCCTCCGCTCTGAGGAACTTGAATGACACGGCGGTGACTGTTGGACAAAAGTCCTGTCCCCGTACATGTCGCCCTACTTCATCCGTGGTTTTCACTACGGATCCCTGGGTTTACCCAGGTGTAAGGTAATGTTTGGACATAGCTTATTACGGTTTGCTCAGTTTTTTCCAGGTCCAACCCGGACCAAGAGGCCCTACCTGGGCCTGAGCGATGCCTGGGGGGCCCCCCCGGGGCACCCTTCGGGGTGACCATTCGGTAGGGACCCTCTCCCGACGAGCCCACTTTCAATTAAGGTTATTGATAAAGTTTAAGTCCTCCAGCCTGCGATCTTTAAATATTCTTATTGAATGCCATAGATGTCTATCCGTGCATTCTCATGTAATGTTAAAGGCTTAAATTCGGTGAGGAAGAGGTGGTTGGCCCTGAAGGAATTCCGTCAATCCCAGGCGGAGATAATATTCATACAAGAGACCCACTTTAAAAAGGGGGGATCCCTGAAATTTGCTTGCAATTTGCTAGCAAATACTTCCCCTTATCCTATAATGCAATGGGAGTTGTGATTTTGATCAAAAAGAATTCAAACATTAAGGTGCAAACTTCGATTACTGATAAGCTGGGTAGATACATAGCTCTCCAGTGCTCCAATAACCAAACTCAATTCACGCTCATAAATGTATATGCCCCAAACTCGGGCCAGATAACCTTTCTACGTAACACCATTTCCCCTGTGTTAGACTCCTCTCATCTGCTAAAGGTAGTTGGGGGTGATTTTAATTTGGTAATGTCATCAGCCAGGGACAGGAAATCCCTTCGGGGCCACCTACCAACCAAACGAACCAATTTCCAATCCAAGTCTTTTTGTAGTTGGGCTAGAGGCCACAATCTAATAGATTCCTGGAGGGTACGCCACCCTACAGGTAGACAATTTTCCTTTTTTTTAAATGTTCACCATACCCCCTCCAGGCTGGACTATTTCCTGGTATCTCCCCCATGGGACAGTTAATGGGAGACTCGGACATAGTGATCAATTCATGGTCAGACCATTCGGCTATAACCATAGAACTCAATCTAAACACCTCGCCACCAAGAGGAGGCCAATGGAGATTAAATGATAATTAATTAAAACGTCTGGAAAACAAACCAAGTATAATTCGGTCCTTAAACAAGTTTTTCAGACTAAACGAGGGCTCAGTCTCACAGATCTCTACATTATGGGACGCCCACAAGGCGGTCATTAGAGGCCAATTCATAGCCTTAAGCTCAAAAATCAAACGAGATGTGAACGTCCAGAAAAAAACCCTGATTCAACAATTACAATTAGCTGAGTCCAGACTCTTGAAACACTCCTCGTTGGGCAACCTTCGCGAGGTGGCGAGGCTTAGAGATGGTCTTAGAACCCTAGACACAGAGGACATATCCAAAAACTTCAAATGGATGAAGCAAAAATTTTACCAATTTGCCAATAAACCACACAGAATGCTGACCCATAGACTAAGCCCGAATTCGGGGAGCACTACCCCCGAATTTGTCTTTCAGTCAGATGGCACACTTATCTACTGCCCTAGAGGTATTGCTTCAGCTTTTGGCAAATTTTACAGTAAACTTTACAATTGCCTGACCCCTGACCAACACCCACCCTTTGACATAACAAAATTTGAAGAATTTATGCAAGATCTACCCATCCCCCATCTCACAGATATGAATCGACAGACCCTTAATAGCCCAATTACACTAGAAGAATTAGAAGAGGTAATCAAAGCCCTCCCCTCTCACAAATCTCCGGGACCCGATGGGCTCACATACTCATACTATAAACAACTTTTCCCTCAGCTCGCCCCTTACCTATTGAAACTCTATGCCTCGTTAATGAAAGGAGAAATTCCCCACCCTCACTTTCAATATGCCTTCATAACAGTAATACCTAAGGAAGGAAAAGACTTAACTTTCCCATCCAATTATAGGCCTATAGCCCTACTCAATTCAGACTATAAGATCTTTACAAAACTATTAGCAAACCGCCTAGCAAACATTCTCCCTAGACTGATACATAAGGATCAAGTGGGCTTTGTTCTTGCCCGTCAGGCTGGGGACAACACGAGAAGGACAATAGATCTGGTAGATGCCAAAAACGTTGAAAAAACCCCTGCACTCTTATTAAGTCTAGATGCCCAGAAGGCCTTTGATAGGCTTGGCTGGCCATACATGTTTGAAACCTTACGACACATTGGCATAAGAGGCCCTTTCTTTAAAGCCATAAAGGCATTGTATTCCTCCCCTACTGCTCAGGTAAAAATGCCCTACTCTGTCTCGGAACCCTTTCATATGAGTAATGGTACGAGACAGGGCTGCCCACTGTCCCCCCTCCTTTTTGTGATCTGCCTAGAACCACTTGCGGCCGCTATACGGGCCCATAAAGATATTAAGGGGGTGGTAGTGGGAAAGAGGGAATTCAAATTATCGCTATTTGCAGATGACATCCTACTAACATTGACGAGCCCACACACCACACTCCCAATTCTACATGATCTTTTGCAGTCCTTTAGCGAGCTATCAGGTTATAAGATAAATACTTCCAAGACTGAAGCTCTGCCTCTACACATCTCACCCACACAACTGACCCAACTTAAACAAAACTACAACTATCATTGGTGCACCAAAGCTATTAAATACCTAGGCACCTATATTACTCCGCAATACTCTCAGCTACACTCCTCCAACTTTGTTCCCCTTCTCCGAAACATTAGATCACTAATTCATAGGTGGATGCCTCTAGACATATCGCTAATAGGCAGAATAAATGTCCTAAAAATGACAATCATGCCTAAACTATTATACCTATTCGAAACTTTACCTGTTCATGTTCCAAAAGCTTACCTGAGAAAAGTACAAAACCTATTCTTCACCTTTATATGGAATAATAAAAAACCTAGAATAGAGCGGTCAGTACTTATGACCCCTAGAGAACAAGGGGGATTAGGGGTACCGGATGTGGTCAAATACTATCTAGCAACTCACCTTAGACCAGTGGTTCTCAACTCCAGTCCTCGGGCCCCCCCAACAGGCCAGGTTTGCAGGATAACTGAAATACATCACAGGTGATATCATTTGCTGCTCAGTGATTGCAGTATTCTAGTCTGCATCTCCCCAAGGTAATACTTAAAATCTGGCCTGTTGGGGGGGCCCGAGGACCGGAGTTGAGAACCACTGCCTTAGACAGACCTTGTCCTGAATGGACCAAAAACCCAGAAACAAATGGACGGAGATTTAGACATCCACTACATACCCAGCTCATATATCCTCTTTACTCTGGATAGTCTCTGGCATCTCCACGACCCACACCAATGCCCCTCCAATCAATTCAGTAGCCTTTACTAGGAAAATCTGGAGAGAATGTAACACACGGTTCTCCCTGACCCCCAAATACTCTTACCTAATCAACATATTATACAACCCAGATATTCTGACACACTCTCCCACAATTGGATGAGACCATGGGCTTCTCGAGGCATTTTCATCTCCGACACCTTGTGGACCCATCCTCCCGTAAGATGTGGCCATTTGACCAGCTCCAAAACCAACAACCGAAGGCCCCCTCTTTAAACTTCTATACACATGTACAATTCAGACACTTTTTTCAATCTTTGAGACCCTCCCTAATACTAAACGAACCTACTGTCTTTGAACGTATCGCTATGCAGGGCTCAGGGCAAACTCGATTGAAATCCTCACTCTATAAGCTTTTGGTACTTAATAACAGTGTAGATGAGAGCCCTCACACTTACATGGTCAAATGGGACAAAGCATTAAATAGACACATCTCACCAGCTATGTGGCAGTCCATATGGACCAATGCATCCAAAACATCCAGATGTGTAATATATAAGGAAAACATTTATAAAATATTACTATTTTGGTATAGGACGCCTACAACGATTCATGCTATAAATAGAGACATCCCGGACAGATGTTGGAGATGAAACTCTGACCGTGGTTCCCTATTTCATATTTTCTGGGAATGCCCTGATATTATCAAATTTTGGAAAGAGGTTCAGGAGATAATAACACACATACTTGAAACAGATGTAGCACTAGATCTGCTTCACTTTCTTCTGGGCCTCCCTCTTAAGGAGACCCCCAAGTCATGTAAAGCTTTGATCAGACATATCTTAACAGCAGCCAGACGCTTAATCCCTAAGCAATGGAAATCTACAATTGCTCCTACCCGAGCTCATC
This sequence comes from Glandirana rugosa, assembly GCA_018402905.1. Lineage (NCBI taxonomy): Eukaryota > Metazoa > Chordata > Amphibia > Anura > Ranidae > Glandirana > Glandirana rugosa. Next base: position 42,203 of record BLSH010256151.1, read on the forward strand.
TTATATCCAGTATTAGAGAGATAAGAGCTATGGAACACCTAACGGCACTGAACGAAGATATGCTGACTCAGTTCAATAAGTCCTGGGACCCCTGGGACAGATCTAAATATGGTTTTCAACAGAACCTGCCCCCCCCCGTCCACCTCTTCCCCCTTTTAACATCTACTTTAAGGCCTCATACACACGGACGTCGGGCCCGACGTCAAGGAAAAAAAGTTGGCGTTTTTCGGCGTTATGCATCGGCGTTTTTGAGCTTTAGTGAGCGTCGGCGTCAATAGGCGTTTTTTAAAAAAAATCATCCCTCTGCTATTTTTCAACCTAAAAACGTCGGCGTCAAAAAACGCCGGAAAACGCCAATGTAATAATAGGTGGCGTTTGTTGGCGTTTTGTTGGCATATTGTGGCGTCGGCTTCAAAAAATGCCAAAACGTTACAGCCTCAGAACGCGATGGCTGTGGGTTCTAGTTTCAGCTCACTAACGCCGACGTCATCTACAGCTCCAAAACGCCGACGTTTTTATGGGGCCATTGACTAATATGGAGAGCTGCAAAAAACGCCAGAAAACGCCGGCGTCAAAAAACGTCCGTGTGTATGAGGCCTAAAAGATAACCACCACTGTTACCAATTGAATACCACGCAGGCTGAAAGGTTCTATGTTTGGTTGTGACTTTATTCTTCAATACGAGGTCATAGTAAATGTTATATATGCTCTATACCTGGATTGATCCTGTTGACAGTTTACTGATACTTATCCTTTGCTGTAACCAAATATAAAAGATTGGACCTTGTAATATTTATATTTCTATATGTTTATATGCTTACACTATTTGTATACAACTAATTTGTACTGCTGCTCTTACCATTTTTCAATAAAAATTTGAATTATAAAAAAAATAAAACATCATCATGAAATGATGGGAGTTTTTAGGTGTAAAAATTATATTCAGGAATGGACAGCACACAAAAAGTAAAATCACCACATTTTATTATGTATAAAAATTGAAAGTACATAAAAGATAGCTACTGCGTCATAGACACCATATGTGACATCAGACACCATTACATATCCAACACCTTCTCATATGTATATAACAAATTGAAGCCTTCCAGAATTGGAGAGGTTAAAGTGAATCTTTAACACAGTTCTTTTATCTGGATGGGTATTTCCAATGTTTTTCACAAATAATGCTTCAATTGGAGACATTCTGGAGTGCTAATACATATGCAAAGGATACCAGCATACCAGTAATGGAAATCAGTAGACTCAGAGGTATAAACAGCTGAGGTTAGTCACAGGTTGGCCACACTTTTTCTGTAAAAGTCAAGCCTGTCCTTCCCACCTCCTAAGCTCCTTGAACCACCAATGCGTTTGGATATCCATAAAGCGACCATTAGGATATCCAGGATGTAGGAAGGGGCTAATTTTGACTCATACTTTGCACCTAAAAAGTTTTTTTTTTACAAAATGCAGAGAATGCATTAAGGTAAAAAAGCCTTTACAATCACTTTAAGGATAGATCTTGTTGAATTCAAAGCTCACTACATATAATAATTACCACCTACTAGAGGGAATATGATGAGAAAAGTCCACAACTGAGGACGTAGGTGGTCATTTTATAGAGAGCAGTATCTTGATTAGAATTTTCAGAGAACAGATGTGAATGTCATGGAGATCTGCAACAGAGACCCAGGGAAATGAAGCTTACAGAAAACTATATTTTGTTTGGTTTCTACAATTACTGAAAATTAAAATGGTTGTAAAGTCAGGTATTCTTTTTAACTTAATGCATTTTCTGTATTAAAATAAAAAGCCTTCTGTGTGCAGGAGCCCCCCTCCACCCACCTATTACTTACCTGAGTCCCATCTCTGTCCAGTGATGTCCACAAGTGTCTCGGCCTTCCGGAACTCTCCCTCCTGATTGGCTGAGACACAGCAGCGGTGCCATTGGCTCCTGCTGCTGTCAATCAAAGTCAGTTAGCCAATCAGGAGAGAGGGGGGAGAGCCAAACAACAGATGCCCGTGTCTGATTGGAAACACGGAGCTGTAGCTCGGCTTGGGTGCCCCCATAGCAAGCTACTTGCTGTGGGGGCACTCAACAGGAGGGAGGGGCCAGGAGCAATGAAGAGGGACCCCAAGAAGAGGAGGATCGGGGCTGCTCTGTGCAAAACCACTGCAACAGAGCAGGTAAGTATAACATGTTAGTTATTTTTATAGAAAAAAAAATGAAATTTAACAATCACTTTAACTAAGAGAATGAAAACTGAATTGATATGCTGAAGATTGATAATACAAATAATTCAAGAAGTATAGTTAGATAGATTTGTCAGTACATGATGTCCATGCTGGCAGGTGTCCTTCCTACTTGATACTGATTGGTAACGGGAAATATTTTGACTTATATAAGTGGTGATGTTAATTTTGTTCCAAAGGCTTGGGGAACAAAGATTTTTCATTTTATACATAGAGGCTGGAGAAATAAACACAAACATTTGCTTGGGGACAAATATATGAAAACTATCCTTGAAACACAATCTGATGTTTTCCAATAGCATCTCTATGTATAGATATCTTGATCCAAAATACTTGAAATCTTGAAAATAAAGGCATATTAATATACTTTTGGCTACAACATTTGTAAATACATGAGCTATAATTATTTATTAAATATAAAAGAATTATTAACAGACAAAAGTTGATGGCATTCCTCAGCAGCCTCCCTACTCATTGATCTTAACAAAAAGTTTGTCGAAATCAAATACAGGTAGCAGACCTGTCAATACATTGGAGGAAATTGGAGGAAACGCATGGGGCAGAGCCCGTACTGTCGTCATCGCACACGCTAGAACCAGAAATAGCAGCGCTGTATACTATGTGACACGTTTCTACTTTCAGAAAGATTGTGAGTAGATATACAATTTATACAATTTTTTGTAATAAACCAAGTGGTTTACACTATTACAGGCTGTTATTTATTTTCTTTTGCCAAATGAACATTCACAGAGTAAAAGAGGTGGTGTGTCTTGTGGCTCCCTAATAGCTGGAACATTGGCTGCAGCAAATAGACATGTGCACTGCCAAAAAAGTAGTTTGTTTTTGTTTCATTCATTTTTTTCGGAAATTCAAAAATTCGAAAATTCAAAAATTTCAGAAATTCAAAAATTGGAAATTGGAAAATTCAGAATTAGAAAATTCGGAAATTTGAAAATTCAGAAATTCAAAGATTCAGGAATTTGACATTCGGAAATTCGAAAATTCAAATATTTGAATATTCGAATTCTCATAAATTCAAAATTTGGAAATTCGAAAATTTTAAATTGAAAAATTCAGAAATTTAAAAATTCAGAAGTAGAAAATTTGAAAATCTGAAGATTTGGAAATTCGGAATTTCAAAAATTCGGAAATGCGAAAATAAGAAAGAAAATCACAAAATTCAAAAGAACGAAATTCCAAAAATTCCCTAACTAACTAATAATAACTATTAAATTATAGGTATTGGAATTTCCTTTAAAATTTGGCTGTTAGTGAATGTAATGAATGCAAATTTATTCGAAGTTACTAATTATCCGAAATAACGAATGAAGCATCTAATTAAATGGAACGTAACAAATTAAAAATAATTAATCATAACAAGTTGTTATTTTATTATTATTGTTATTTATTATTATGAATTTGTTACATTCCATTCGTTTAGATACAGCATTCGTTATTTCGGATAATTCTTAACTTCGGATAAATTTGTATTCCTTATATTCACTAACAGCCAAATTTGAAAGGAATTCCCAATGCTTATAATTTAATAGTTAGTAATAGTTAAGTTATTATTAGTTAGTTATTATTTCAGATTTTCAAATTTTTGGGTTTTGAATTTTGGGATTTTCATTGTTATTTTTGGATTTCTGTTCTTTTGAATTTTTGGATTTCATTCTCATTTTCGCATTTTCAAACTTCCGAATTTTAAAATTTTCAAATTCGAATTTTGGATTTTTTGATTTTCTGAATTACCGAATTTTTGAATTTTCAGATTTTCAAATTTCCGTGTTTTCAAATTTACGAATTTTGGATTTTCAAACTTCTGAATTTACGAATTTTTGGATTTTCAAATTTTTGAATTTTCAGATTTCCAAATTTTCAAATTTCAAATTTTTGAATTTCCGAATTACCTAATTTTCTGATTTTCAAATTTACGAATTTCAGATTTTTGAAGTTCTGAATTGACGAATTTTGAATTTTTGGATTTTCAGATTTTCTAATTATCAAATTGTATTATTTTGTTAAAAAACTATTTTGGAACAAAACAAATTGCACATGTCTAGCAGCAAAGACCTCACAGTGCTTATAGACCACCTATAGTTTGGGGTCTACTGATCTGTTAAGGGACTGTATGTGACAAGGTGGCAGAACTCACTGGTGACAATTGAAGTTGATTCGCCTGTCTTCCTTCCGGGTGCTCAGACTCCGGCTGTGTGACTGGCTGGAGCCGCATGATGTCACTCCTGTGTGTATGCGCGGGAGCCGCCAGTCACGGCACAAAGCTTTGAAAAAAACAGCGCGGGTGTCCGATCCTTCAGAGCACATGTGCCGATGAAACGGTGCAAGTTTAGGAGATATTTACAGTACCTATAGGTAAGCCTTATTATAGGCTTACCTATTGGTACAAACTTTAGAGGGAAGTTTACTTCCTCTTTAATGGATTTTACCATTGATTTATTTGTTGGATTATGATTATTTTCATATTGCTGGGAATTTAAAGATACAGTGCAACAATATTGTAATATATAGGTTCAAACACTTGTATTTTTGTTGTTTTTAAGTGCAACTGCAACAATATTTATGGTTATTAGTTTTAGTACAGTTTTTTTTCTATTCACATATTGTTAATGGCTGATCTGGCTATTGCCAAGAATAAAACGATATGAACACATCAAGGTTACAATTATGGAATAGATTTTCAGTAATAGACCTGATAAAAAGTAGCATCATTTTTCTTTCTTGAATGTGAATACAAAATGTGTGTTGATCTGCAAATAATTACACTGAAAATGTTTCAGTACTTATAATTAGAGTTGAGCAAACCTCTGGAAGTTCGGGTTCTGCTGGTCCGTCCGAACTTCGGGACAAAGTCCGGGTCCGGACGGAACCCGAACGATCGCACGGACAACGAACCCCATTGAAATCAATTGGGACCCGAACTTTTAGGCACAAAAATGGCTGTAACAAAGTCCTGGAAAGCCCTAGAGGGCTGCAAAAGGAAGTAAAATGGGGGTAAGGGTAGGGCAAGTGCCCTACAAAAAAATGGGGACAGGGAAATAACTTTAAATATTTTTAAAAAAATAAAAACATAAAAAAGCAAAAATGGAGGTGAATGTTGATCATCTTCAAACTGTGTCTGAAAAGTATTAATTAACGGTAGAAGACATATAACTGTTCTAAAATCATCTTCAAACTTGGGCAAGTGCCCTACAAATAAATGGGGATAGGGAAAATAAATTAAAATCAAGTAAAAAAATGGGAAGGGGGGTGGATGTGGAGTAGGAGCCTAGAGGTTGACTAGGCCGTGACCGTGGCAGTGTAGGTGGAAGAGGAGTAGGAGGAGGTAGCCAACATGTTTTTTTTTTTGTATTGAGGCCTATTCAAAAAAAGAAGTATATGAATGGCTGTGTGAGTCCGGTCTAAATGTTTATTCTGCACAAGGTACAGACACAGCCTTGCACACAAATCGTGCCGTCCCCCGCAATAGTGTCTGTTCGCCTCGGCAAACAGGTGTAGGTTACACCTGTTCGATTGGAAATAATTTTACTTAGTCCGTACCTAGGGTGTTCTGCACAGACATGGAACACGTCTTATTTGTAAATCTGGCCTGAGTGTGTCGGTAAGTATATGAAGAAAAAAACTTATCCGGAGTTATGTTTTTTTTTTTGTACAACCGATGGAGGAGGATGAGGAGAAGGTGGATGTGACGGTGCCAGTGCCGGATCAGTTGGAGATCCG
>BLSH010256151.1:55671-69850 GCA_018402905.1 Glandirana rugosa
TTTTTTGTTTATAGCGGCGATCAGAAATGACGCAGAGGGGATCAAATACCACCAAAAGAAAGCTCTATTTGTGGGAAAAATAGGACGCAAATTTTATTTGGGTACAACGTCACACGACCGCGCAATTGTCATTCAAAATGCGACAGCGCTGAAAGCCAAAAATTGGTCTGGGCAGGAGGGGGGTTTAAGTGCTGCGTAAGGAAGGGGTTAATAGTAAATAGATGTAACCTTTGGTTTCCTTACATTAAAACCGCCTAGTAATTACATGTATTTTTTACTCACAATTTCATTTCTCTCACTTCTGGACTTTTCCATTTTAGGTGAGGGCACCTGAAGCCCATCCGTAGGCTCCTGGCATCTCTTCCTGAAAGAAATGCATGGTGGGTAACCATCATGCACTCCTCAATCTCGGTCCGCCTTAAATCGCATAATTTCCTGTCCGGAAATAACACGATTTTACAGTACAGCACAAACAACGTATGGTCGCAAAGGGTTACACAAAGATGTTAATAAATTATATAACAAATATGTTTAAGTGGTAGTTGTAGAGAAAATTCATTTGTTGGCTGTACTTTGTATAAATACTGAGGTGTATCAAAGGGAAAAGGTACTGATCGAATGTATCAATATAACATAACTAATATAATAAGAGGGAAGGGGTAGTGATGTTCATTGTTATTGATGAATGAATAGTTGTAGAAAATTTGCCTCAAATGTGAGTTGTAGAAAGTTTTCAGGCAAGCTGTACATGGAAGGTATAAAAATAGAGAAGAAAAAAAAAAGAAAGCTATAAGAGAGCAGAAAAAGAGAAAGAAGGGGGAGTGTTAGGGGGAAAAGGGATAGGGAGGGCACGCGGCCAGTGGTGAACTAGGCAGCCACCCAGGATGCACTGCCATCTAGGACACCGCCACGGCCACTGGCTTGTACTGTTTGACCTTGACCTACAGAAGACCCTGTCATTGCATGTTTTTTTCAAATATATATTTTTTATTTCTTTTCTTTTTGGTTTTGTATTTTTATTTATTATTTTTCTGTTAGTCCTTCACCACAAGGGGGAGCTTGGTGTTGTCTGGTGTGAGTTTTGCTCCCCCTTTTCTTCCTTTGGCAGGTGTACCTGTGACCTCTCGAGCTCTTTGGATGCTTGGGTCTTCAGGGTCCTGCAGACAGGTTATCCTGCTTCTCCTGTTGGCTCCGGTGCCTGGAGCTCAGTAAGCTGCCATCCTGCCCTCTTATAAGATGGCGGCTTACTGGTCAACGGGTTTGCTGCACATGCGTGATCAGCCATCTTGCACATGTGCATTTGAGCTGTGGGCCTTGGACTGGATAAGCGCCATGCATTGGATGGGGGACCAGTTTGGGCAATGTGTTCTCTCCCATGGGGATTATATAGGGTGGCTTGGCAGGTCATTCAGCCTTTGTGGAGGCACTGATGGTACTACCCTTTGGTTCTTTCCCAGGTTATGGCAGTTGGACTTCTAAGCATGTCAGAGCCTTGTGTTAATTTAGAGGCTGCATTTTACTGCACACTATCTCTATTACTATGAGTTTTTTTACCTCCTATTTTCTTCACAGATATAACAATATAACATTGCTGACTGGGGGACTTGAAAGTAGCTGGTCTTGCCTAGAGTGCAAAATTGTCTAGCACCGGCCCTGGGAGGGCAGGGTTCTCCTGGCCATGCATCACATCTGTGTACATTTCTTAGAATTAGACCTGTTTGGTTTGTTTCATTCCGAATTGAAATTTGGATCCGAATTTTCGAATGCAACAGTAACAAATTTCAACAAATCTAAAATAAACAGTAACTAAATATAATGAATTCATTTGTTTAATTGGGGTATTTGAAGTATCCAAATGAAAGGAATAATTCAAATTCATTCAATAATATCTGGTTGTTAAGGAGCTTGTTTTTTTGGAATTTGATTTGTTTTGTTTAGTTTATTTCAATTTTGTCTTGTTTATTAATTTTCAAATGAAACCTAATTTTTCAAATTGCAATTGAATAGAAAATTCAGATCCAAATTATGTGTGAATAAAGATGGACTGAACAACCCCCTGTTAAGTTTGCAGCAGAACTCCCGAACAGAGAAAAAGTTCTGACCTGAAACCCTAATAAAGTCTTTAGAACCCGAATTTGAAAAATCAAAAGCCCTCATTTTTTTTTTTTAATAACAACAGCTTTTATTGTATAATATATACACATGTGTTGACTGCAGTGACTGATGTAATTTTCGAGTGAACATTGTTGAGGCCAAATGTGAAGGCTTATATGCAAGTTATTGGCCATGAAAATGGTATGGGGTCCAGGTAAGACCCTGGGGGGGGGGCATGTATCAATGCAAAACATGTTTTTAAAAAGATTGTTTTTACAGGAGCAGTAATTTTAATGATGCTTAGAGTGCAACAATAAAAATTAAAAATTCCTTTAAATATAATGCCTGGGGTCCCCTTCATCTGCCTGTAAAGTGGCACATCTGTAGCATGTATAGAACATAATGCAGCAAAAATCACATTTATAAAGAAAAAAATGAATTAAATGACATTTAAATTGCCGGCAATAGAATATCATTGCCAGCAATAGAAAAATGTTTAAGAAAACAGAGTGCCCCCCCCCCCAGTCTATACCAGGCCCTTAGGGTATAAATGTAAAATATAAATGGCATGGGGGTCCCCCCAAAATCCATACCGGACCCTTATCTGAACACCCCCCCCAGAACCATACCAGGCCACATGCCCTCAACATTGGGGGGTGCTTTGAGGCAGGGGGGCTCTGCACATTTAATAATGGATACATAGGATTTTTCCTTCAATTAAATGGATTGCCATAGCTGTCTCAGATAGTCATGTGATTTTCTTTGTGTACGTTTTTAGTGGTACTACACAAGGTAGTGCTTAAAGCGGAACATTACCCATAACAGTTTGATAATAATTAATGTTCTTTATTAATTGTTGTTATTAATTTTGTTGAAGCCCAGAGCAGTCACTTTCTTATTGGGTACTCTCCCCCCCTTCCTTGTTTCAAAAACTATATGAAATTTTCTTAAATTAAAATATGTTAATTCCCAGCCTTGACTGTATGTCTTGGCTCAATTAGAGAGGAAGGCTAAAAGAAACCTTACAGTGCTGAAGTTCACAGGCTGCCAGGAAGGAGAAATGAGAGCATATCAGGAAGATAAGACACTTTCCTTGTAGGTTTAACTCTTTTGTGTCTCTCTGGCAGCAGGGTTTATCCTGTCACCTCTCCTGCCTTTCTTTTCTATCTCGAAAATCTGTGTTCCCTCAGCACAGTGTGTCATTCCTGTTGCTTTCTCCCCCCTCCAGCAACAGTAAATCTTAAAGCTGTCAACTGATTGTGCTCTAGCGGCTATAATTTTAGGCACAGTGTTGAGAATAGGGAGCAACTGAGCATGTGCAGAGCATGGTAAGACAGTGCATTACTGGATTTTGAACAGTGTAGCCACTTACTTTTAATGTTTTACAGCTATACCTGCAAAAGGAGCCAGTCTGAAGTTTTCTATTATAACCTAATTTTTTGACTAAGGTTCCACGTTAAGTAAGCTGTGGCCTGTTTATTTATTGGAATAAAATTAAAGTCAATTTATATTTTTAAATATTTCTTTGAGAGCTAGGTACAAGAATACCTACCAACGATTTCCTTTTTTTGTTGTAGTAGTTGTTAGGTAGGTGAGTATCCACTTTTAAAATAGAAGATGTGAATTTCTTGCTGATACACAAAGTCCTAATTTTTTTCTCTTTATACCAAAGAGGTGGTGAATCCACAGCATTTAGTAATAGAGGTTATAAATTGTAATGTGGAGGAGAACAGCAGTATAACACTCGATGCGTGTCAGTGCAAACTGCAGTTTCTTTAAGAGCGCATTATATGCTAAAACCTTCAAGGCTTTGACATATACAAATAAAACCTGGAGTCATGTCTGAGGATGCCTGCCCCATTATCATGCACACAACAGATTAACCTTTTATTGTTCAGAAAAATGATTTGTCAACTTCTTGTAAAATCTTCTCTTCATATAAGCTCAATGAAAAGCCATTTCATGGTATGAAAATGTATAACTGTACTTAAAATAGCTAATACCAATTTTTCTGAATGAGCTCACATGCAAATAATAAAGATATTATAATTTTACACTTTAATATTTTGTTATGGTGATCTAAAAGTCCAATGAATACTATTGATTGGACATGTTCAAATTCATATTTATGTAAAATAAATTATAACATTTGTTGATGATTTAGGGCCGGTTCACACCTAGGCGACTTGCGATCCGACTTTTGTCACCTCAAGTTGCCTCAAGTCGCTTGACATGAGAAATCCCATTCAAATAAATGGGAGCCGTCTTAATATACATTATTCAAGTCGCTCCGACTTCAAAGCGACTTCAGAAAAGGTTTCTGTACTACTTCAACGTGACTTCTAGACGATTTGAGCCCATAGAATTCAATGAAAGTCGCTTCCAAGTCGGATCACCGTCTAGAAAGAAGCGACTTTACAGGAAAAAGAAAATATTTTTTTTTAAGGCAACCCCCCTCCCTCTCTTCTCTGATTGGCCACAGGCAAAGTTGCCTGGCATGGAGGTAACTTCAGGTCACATTGCAAGTCACCTAAAGTCACGCTGAAGTAGCCTTGAAAGCACCTTAAAGTTGTGTTCAATCGGATCGCCTAGGTGTGAATCGGCCCTTATTCAATCTTTTTTTTTTTTTTTAATTCCTTTTCAGATCCTTGAGTGGGTAGTTGACTAGCCCCTGGCAAGGTAAGAAGGTTCTCCCTCTATGATAATTATACATTCAACCAGCATATTCAAAGTTGGTGCTAGTTAGTAAAAAGGAAGATGATGCATAGTATACTGTAATTATTAAAAACAATTATTGAAAAAAGTAATCTGATTCTTTTTATGCCAATTACAGTGATCACTCTTACTTTTGCATTTTTATCTATACCATATAAAAAATATTTGAATTGTGTAGTAACTCCTTCAACAAGCTAATTGATGTTCTTTTAAGCCTTGTACTGATCATATGATGCTCCTCACCCTCTGTCTTAGGATACTGTTAGGAAAAGAACAAATTTCTGGCTAAATCTGCCATTTCCGCGGTGGTGCGCACGTTTGCGCGCGTGTGCGCGCTCCCGTGCGCGTTCGCGCGCTCCCGTGCGCGCCCGCGTGCGCGCGCGCTCCCGTGCGCGCGCACGTGCCGGAAAACGGCGCCAAATGGGCCTATTTAAGCCTGGAGACTTCCTGGACCAAGTGCTGCTCGCTCTACAGCGTTCCCGACCTGTACGCCTCAGCTCCGGATATCTGTTCCCGTGTTTGTCCTGCCTCCTGTTGACCCGGCTTGTCCTGACCTGCTGTCCGCTACCTGCACCGACCCCGGCTACCCACGACCATCCGATTGTCTGCTCCTTTGTACCTCTGCTGCCCGCCCGTTAACGAACCTTGCTTGGACTCTGACTACCCGTTTGCCTGATCCTCTTGTACCTTCCTGCCTGCCTGTTGCCAACCCAGCCTGTACGACCATCCATCTACTTGCACGCCTTCTGGAGCCTCACTACACCATCGGTGACCCTCCAGCCCTCGTGCCATCCCGCACTCTTGGGCCTCTGTCCCCACTACCAGGGGTCCTTGAATCGGGTGCGCAAGAGCGGTTGTTCCCTGCACAAGACAGACTCCACCGTCAGGTACGTGACAGATACGGAGAACAAATATGCTACTAGATATTGGAAAAAGAGCCAAGGGTAATTGCCATAAGGGTTAGTGTTGATTGCAGAAAGAGGAGGCTGCCAAGATTCATAAGACTGTATTTCAACATTTATTGGTTGAAAATCCTATGACTTTATAGGAAGGAGAAAGTTTTCTTGCACAAATAAAAGCATAAAAACATGTTTTTACACAGTCATTGTACAGGGTGGGCCATTTATATGGATACACCTTAATAAAATGGGAATGGTTGGTGATATTAACTTCCTGTTTGTGGCACATTAGTATATGTGAGGGGGGAAACTTTTCAAGATGGGTGGTGACCTTCGCGGCCATTTTGAGTCTGCCATTTTGAATCCAACTTTTGTTTTTCAATGGGAAGAGGGTCATGTGACACATCAAACTTATTGGGAATTTCACAAGAAAAACAATGGTGTGCTTGGTTTTAACGTAACTGTATTCTTTCATGAGTTATTTACAAGTTTCTGACCACTTATAAAATGTGTTCAATGTGCTGCCCATTGTGTTGGATTGTCAATGCAACCCTCTTCTCCCAGTTTTCACACACTGATAGCAACACCGCAGGAGAAATGCTAGCACAGGCTTCCAGTATCCGTAGTTTCAGGTGCTGCACATCTCGTATCTTCATAGCATATGTATTTTTTATGGTTTTTATGGTCAGTAAAAACCAATACTGGGTGAGCTGCTCCTTCCAGGAGGTACCGCCATTCCTCCAAAGCCGACTTGATGGCCAGCAATTCCCTATCACCAACATCATAGTTCCAGCAAGATGGTGCACCACCACATCATGGGTGTCAGATCCGAGCATTCCTAGATGAACAGTTTCCTGGAAAGTGGATTGGTCGTCATGGGCCAGTTGAATGGCCCCAAGGTCTCCCGATCTGACCCCCTTAGACTTTTATCTTTGGGGTCACCTGAAGGCAATTATCTATGCTGTGAAGATATTGATAATGTGAAGGCATTGCCCATTGACAAAGACGGAATGATAAAACGCATCTGGGCGTGACCACACGGCTTTTTTCTTATCAGTCTATCTGACAGCAAGTCACTGGTTTCCTTCCCACCGCAGCCCGGGAAATTGAAAACAACAGGAGGCGAGTAAGGGATGATGAACACGGTGATGTAAAGCAATAACTTTTTGACATAAGGCATACTGTGATTTGATATCATGTAAGCATGTTTTAGGGGAAAGGGGGCGTGTGAAAATAAAGTTTTCAATTTTACACTATGAAGCTCTCCTTTGTCATTTTCATGCTGCATGGGAAATAACTCGAGAGGAGATCAGACACAGGAGCCAAGTAGGAAGATAAAGAGAAAGACCAGAGGGGTATCCGGCTCACCCTAAGGAGCAGGACAGTGCACAAAGATCATAGCTCTGGTAAGTGGGGTTCCATAGGGGAACAGCAAGGAATGCAAACAGCTGGGAGGAGTGACATTATTTGTGGACTGGTTCCAACTTTAACCCTTTGTTGACGTAAATGATCAAGCGAAAAGGATCCAGTGACTTTTTATAAGAACACACTGAAGAAAGAAATATGAAATCCCTTTATCTCTTCCTACCTTATATATTTACTTATATTTGTGTCTATAAGCTTACATGTCATTTTATATGGATGTTTATGTTGATAACTCCAGTCAGATGAATATTTGGTAATTTTAATTTAAGTATATAATTTTATACAATTGAAAACGACGCTGCTAACTTTGACAGGGCGTGTATAAAGGGTTAGAAATATGCAACGTGTTAAGGTCTATACAAGGTTTACAAATCCATATATAGCTGCAGCCGGAGTGTAGTAAATATTTTAAAGGGTGTTTAATATTTTAAATATTTTAAATGTTTGAGAAATACCTTTTAGAAATTGTTTTGGAATATTATAGAATCCTTTTTGGGGACATTTAAAGAAATATTTTGAAATACGTAAAATTGAAAATTAACATAAAAAAACGCACGTTAATAACCACAACATAAATTAGGAGCGCTGGGTATAGAGTCAATTATACGATTACCTCTAATTATAGTTTTAAACATGTACCATATATAGTATATACATATAATACGCTGCATTTAGTGTAGACTATATATACAGCTCATTTGCAGTGTATGAATATATATATCTATAGATATATACCGTATATATATATATATAGATATCTATATATATATATATGTATATATATATATATATATATATATACATACACACATATACACAGTATATAGTATATATATATATATATATATATATATAATACGCTGCATTCAGTGTAAACTATATATACAGCGTATAGTATATAAAGTCTGTTCAGGTAGTTTAAGAATATATATATACACAATATAATATATGCTGTATGTATATATATATACTGCATTCAGTGTACACCATATATACAGTGCATTCGGCCGTGTACAGTATATAATACAGTTTAGTGCGTTGTTGAAACAAATACCCATCATGTCCGAAAGGCCACCAAGGAGAGGCAGACACTCCCAGGCCACTAAAAGAGGGCAAGCAGTCTCTGTGTCTAGAGTGAAAAGTGGTGGTGGTGGACATGGTGCATCCTCTGCAGGCCGATCACGCTTGTCCTTTTTTTCTGCTGTTAGCCGTGTTATTGAGCCACAACATGCAGAAGAGCTGGGGGAGTGGATAACTAAGCCGTCCTCATCCTCTGTCACCCAGGCTCATACTAGTTTGTCTTCCAACGCAGCTGCCAAAGCGGCCAATTCCACCCGCTCCTTGTCCACAGTTACTCTTTCCATAGCCCCACTATCATGCATGGAGGAGTCACCAGAATTATTCAACCATAGTGTCGGTTACATGCTGATTGAGGATGCACAGCAATTTGAAGGCTCCGATGTTGGTTCCCAGGTTGAGGAAGTGAGTAATGTGAGCCTAGAGAGAGGGGGTGCCACAGAAGGACAAGAAAATAGCAGTCATGTTCCCCCAGTTGCAGAATACTGCAAAGTTTGCACCAGTGACGAGGAGGAAGGGGAGGATGAGGACACTGACTGTACTAGGGTGCCTGAGAGAAGAGAGGAGGAAAGTGAGGAGGAGGAGGGGGAGGAGGGGGCACACGTCCAACAAGGCAGGATGTTCTGCAGGGGCCAGCTTTAGCCACCCTATTGCATCACACCAGAGAGGTCCACAGGTGCAGACTCCCCACTGACTTCCAAAACTTCAATGGTATGGGCTTTTTTCAATGCTTGTGCAGTAGATCGCACCATTGCTGTTTGCAATCTATGTCTGAAGCAGATCAAGTGTGGCCAGAACAGCAGCCACTTGGACACTACATGCTTGACAAAACATATGACAACCTGCCATTCAGTTTGTTGGCAACAGCATCTGACAGATCCACATCATAGAACAAGGCAGACTTCTCCTTGCTGCTCATCTGTGACCTCAACCCCTACTATACCTCTAGTCCTCTCAAAAGCCTGTACTGAGAGGAATGAACGTCTAGCAATGGGTGCCACAAGTACTTGCAGCCAATATGCTAGCAGTACACCACCAGTTAATGTCAGCAGGCAAATTTTCCTAGCCCAGTTGCTGAACCGTAAAAAAAATACTGTCCCAGCCATCCACATGCTCAGCGTTTAAATGCTAGCTTGGCCAAATTGCTAGCACTTCAACTGCTGCCTTTTCAGCTGGTAGACTCTGCCCCCTTTCGTGAATTTATGGAATGTGCTGAACCACAGTGGCAGGTTCCGAAAAGACATTTATTTTCACATAAGGCCATTCTAGCTTATTCTACTGTCATGTGGAAAGCAATGTTTTGGCCTCCATGGACAGGACAGTCAGCAACAAAGTACATGTTACCACTGACTCATGGTCCAGCAGGCATGGTCAGGGACATTACCTTTCCTTCACAGCGCACTGGGTAACTCTGCTGGCAGCTGGGAAGGATGCAGGACAGGGTTCGGTGTTTGAGCTAGTCCTGCCACCATGCCTCTAAAAAAATGGTGCTGTTTTTGCCACATCTGCTTCCTCCACCCCACCTCTTCTTCTTCCTTTGTGGCCTCTTCTGCAGCAATGTCCTCTGAACCAGCAGTGCTTGCAAAGAGTTCCAAGGGCTACGCAAGCAGTCAGGCTAATAGATGTCATGCGGTGCTTGAGTTGGTCTGCCTAGAGGACAGGAGCCACACAGGGGCAGAGATTCTGTCATTTCTGAGCCTGCCGCTCAGAGGTGGTTGACGCCACATCAGCTTGAGCCAGGAATGGTTGTATGCGACAATAGCACCAACCTTCTCTCTGCCCTCCGACAGGGACACTTCATACATGTTCCATGCTTGGCACAGGTCCTGAATTAGGTGGTGCAGTATTTCTTGACCAGGTGCCCAGGCTTACCAGGTATTCTGAGGCAGGCCAGAAAAGTCTGTGGTCATTTCCGCCGGTCATACAATGCTAGTGCTTGGCTGACTGAGATTCAGCGTGAATTGTATCTGCCCACCAACCGCCTCATTTGTGGCATGCCCACCAGGTGGAACTCAACATTGGCAATCCTGCAGCGACTACACACACAGCAGAGGGCCATCAATGAATACCTCTGTGAGTATGGCACCAGGACAGGCTCAGGGGAGATTGTTTTTTTTGCCACGCCAGCAGCACTGATCAAGGATGCATGCACTGTCCTGCCACCATTTGAGAAGGCCACAAGGATGGTGAGCAGTGACAATGCATGCATCAGTGACATTGTCCCTCTAGTCTTCCTGCTGGCGCACACACTTCGTGGAATCATGGACAGGGCACTTGAGGTAGAACAGAAAGAGGAAGAGGAGGTTTTCCTTTCCTCTCAAGGCCCCCTTTATGCAGATAGCATTCCTGCAGGGCCACAAAACACACAGGAAGAAGAGGAGGAGGAGGAGGATTGTGTCAGCATGGATGTAGTGGATAACATGCAGCAATCTTCAAAGGATGGTTTTCAGTCCCCAGAAACCCAAGGAGTTGTACGTGTCTGGGAGGAGGTAGTTCCTGACAATGTCATCCTCAGTGACCCAGAGGACTCTCATGTTTGCTCAAACTTATGCTGCATGACCCCCTTGATCCTGCAAAGCCTGCGAAAAGACCCCAGAGTTTGCGGTATCAAGGAGAGGGATCATTACTGGATGGCAAATCTTTTTGATCCATGTTACAAGGGTGAAGCTGCAGAGCTCATCCTGCCTTTGCAGAGGGAGCAGAGGATGAAACATCTTCAGAATAGCTTAAAAAAAAGTTTGTGCAACGCCTTTACAGACCCTGGGAGGTTACCTTTTCATGCTGCTGGACAACGTATTTCTGAGGCTTCCTTCAATCAGAGGCAGAGCGGTGGAGAAGGTGGGTGGCTGACCGATGCCTTTAAACAATTTTTCAGTCCCAGGGCTGATAGGTTCAAGCAACCATCGTCAGTGTCTTCACTATATGATGCAGGAATATCTAGGGGCAAGAGCAGACTTGGAGACCTTTCCAACTGAGCATCCACTGAGTTACTGGGTCTTGAGGATGTACCACTGACCGGAACTTGCTCAATATGAAAATCGAGCTACTGGCCTGTCCTGCATCCAGTGTGCTTTGTAAATGGACATTCAGTGCTGCTGGAGGATTCGTAATGGATCAAAAAGTGTGCCTGTCCACAGACTTAATTGATAGGACATTTATAAGAATGAATCAGTTCTGGATCAGCAGCTACCAAGTCCCTGATGCTAATGCAACTGGTTGAATTTGCTAGGGATCTGGGATCCTTTGAAGACTGCCTATGCTGCCTATCCTATTCCTCCTGTCCTGAATCCTGATGATGCTAGCTAGGGATGGGCCAAACACCCCCGGTTCGGTTTGCGCCAGAACTTGCGAAAAGGTAAAAAAATTGTGCGAACATGGGAACCCTATTAAAATCAAATGAACTCAAACATGAAAAATCAAAAGTGCTCATTTGAAAGGCCTATATGCAAGTTGTTGCCATAAAAAGTGTATGGGGACCTGGCTACGGCCCTAGGGGACATATATCAATGCAAAAAAAAGTTTTAAAATCAATTGTTTTTTCAGGATCAGTGAATTTAATAATGCTTAAAGTGAAAAAATAAAAATTCCTTTAAATATCATCCCTGGGGGTCCCCTTAGTATCCCTGTAAAGTGGCACATCTCTGTGATATTTAGAACAGTGCCACTGCACAATGACATTTGTAAAGGAAAAATTGTCATTTAAAATCGCTTGTGGCTGTAATGTATTGCCAGTTCCCAGCAATATAGATAAAAATCACTGATAAGTATTGCTTTGGGGGTCCCACACAGTCCATATCAGGCCCTTTGGGTCTGGTGTGGATCTCAAGGGGAACCCCATGCCGAAATTTAAAAAAAAAACTGCGTAGGGGTCCCCCACAGTCCGTAACAGGCCCTTCAGGGTCCCTCTAAATCCAAACCAGACCCTTACCCAAGCACTTAGCCCTGGCATGGCAGGAGGGGGTGGAGATGAGCGAGCGGCCCCCCTCCGAACCATATCAGGCCCCATGCCCTCAACATGGGGAGGCCTCATCCCCACAACCCTGGCGGGTGGTTGTGGGGGTCTGTGGACGGGGGCTTATCAGAATCTGGAAGCCCCCTTTAATAAGGGGTCCCCCAGATCCTGACCCCCCTATGCGAATGAGTATGGTGTACATTGTACCCATATCCATTCACCAAAAAAGGAATGTAGTGTTACAAAAACAATAGACAGTTTTCGACAAGTCCTTTATTGTAAAATAGCTCTTTTCTTCCCTTCTTCTTTCTTCCTCTGGTCTTCCTCCATCTTCTCCTTCCCCGCTCCTTCTTCTGGTCTTCTGTTTCTTCTTTTGTCTTCTTTCTTCCCCTTGTTGTTTTCTTCTTCTTCTTGTTCTTCTTCTTTTACAGCTGCCACTCCCACTGCCGCATCCGTGCAGAGGTGACTCCCAGAATGGGCGGTCTTCAGTTTGACAGTTATTTTATATGAAGGGGCTGGGCCACCTGGTGACATAAATGGGTGGCCCCAGCTCCTCTGACATCACATGATGTCAGAAGGGGTGGTTTCACTCAGTTACATCACAGGGTAGCCCCACCCTTACCTATAAAATAACTGTCAAATTGAAGACCGCCCATTCTGGCAGTCACCTTTGCATGGCACAGCAGTGGCAGTGGTGAAAGAAGAAGAAAAAGACGGGAGGAAGGAAGAGGAAGGAAGAAGACAGAAAGAAGAAGCAGAAGACCAGCGGCAGGAGAAGATGGAGGAAGACCAGAGGAAGAAAGAAGAAAGAAGAGAGTAAGAAAAAGAGCTATTTTACAATAAAGGACTTGTCAAAAACTGTTTACTTTTTTTATTTTATTTCAATAGATTTTTATTAAAGGTTTAATAGACAACAAGGAGATGTCGACATCCACATTAAACAATTGACATATATGATGCTTGTACAACGAAACATTAGTATCACAAACAAAAAAACTTGGACATGGGGTATGATTTGTTATGAGTATACAAAACTAGGACTTTAGCTAGATGAGATCAAATCCCCAATTCCCAAAGAGGCTACTATTGCTAGGGAGCCAGGATTCCTGACCACCCTGTTGGAATTAAACAAAACATTAACATGGGAGGAGAATCTGGATGGAGTATAAGACTGCCCTTGAAGGGATATTTTGTGGTCTAATGTCAGACCCAAAATCGGACCTCTAAGTGAGGGTAGGCCTCACTGGCCTCTTTTGTAGTGAGCCTCGCACGGAGGAGGCCAGAGGCTGGGCCATCCCCCCGACACCCACATGGGGACTAACTGTGTCGGGAAAATGGACCCCCCCCCTCCAAGTCCCCCCACGGAGGTCCGTTGATTCCCTGCCCAGAAATAGATAAACTGTAACATAAACTAAACATTGAAACGGCAGAACATATTGAGATCAAGTTTTGGGGAAGGGATCCTTCCGGGCTCAATGAAGCCCCGTGTATTGATAAAGGTACATCAATATCAAAAGGTCAGTGTATAGGTACGAAAGAGAGAGAGAAGAAGAAAATAAGAAGAAAGAAATTAGAGGCAGAGAGAGTGAGGCCGAGCAGGTGAGTGTGTCTCTATACTGTGAACAAGCAGACTGGGAACACTAGAGGCCAGGAATTAGAGAGATGCCTACAAACTTAGCCCACGGCTCCCAGACCAACTCAAATTTATGAAGATTGTCCAGAAGGATACTGGCTAGTCTCTCCTGAGTCATAAGCCATGAAATTTTCCGGATGGCTGCCTTCGAGGAGACCCGTTCTAGCTTCCAGGCTCTTGCAACCGTAATTTTAGCACCTAACAGTATGAATTGAATTAATTTTCTGTTAGCTTTAGTGGAATTAGGGATATGGTCATTTAAAAGAGCAATATTTGGAGTCCTTGGAAGCTTGTTGCCTGTGACCTTATGGATAATACGGAAAATTTTGGTCCAATATGGACGTATTCTTGGACACTCCCACCAAATGTGAGCAAACGTGCCTT
>BLSH010256151.1:77820-102447 GCA_018402905.1 Glandirana rugosa
TAACATCACGACAGGTTTTTATATTTAGTGGGTATAAGTTTCACACTTGCTAAAAGGATCTTTTTTTTTGGATAACAAAAACGGTCACTATAGTGGTTTAACCGTTCCGTCAACCGTAAGAGATTCTTACTAGTGTAATTATTGTAGTCGACAGATAGGGAGGTATACACTTACTCATACCCTATGTTAAATCACAATGTTTTTTTTCATTTGTCCCCCTCACGCGTACGCGCCCTCGAGGCTATACCGGCGGATCGGGCCTCGAGGCGTAGAAGCGGTAGGCCGCGGCCATCTTGGGACACCCCGCCGCCGAGACACTACGGATGAGCCGCTCCCGCTACCAGCTTTAGGCTCCGGCCAACAAGCCCCCCGGCATCTGGTGGTACTTGGATCCCGGATCCTTCATGCGGGAGTCACCTGGGAGACTCGCCGACCGTGCTGCAGGCTTGCCGGGCGGGCGAAGATGCGGAGCTCCGGGCTAGGCGGCCATATCGGAGCTCCCGCGCATGCGCACTCCCCCTGTTTACTTTTTTTTGTAACACTAAATTGTATCCCATACTCATTCACATATGGAGGGATAGACAGCTGATGTTATTAATGTGATCATTCTTAGAGAATGCCAACTGCCTTGCCAATTTGGTGATATCACTGGCAAAAACAATAGGTTTTTTTTTCTAGGAAAATCGTTCACACTTTGAATATGGGTGATTTATATTTTTGGACAGCACTACAATTGGTCACAATTTGACAAAGGTCACATTTTTTTTTAGCATGGACAAAAAAAATGTCCTGTCTATAGCCAGTCAAAACATTAAATAAGTTGGCAGTCTACTTATCAATTTTGTGCAAAAACATAACAAAAACCCTACATGGGTAGCCTAGCAAAGTGCAAGGCACAAGAAATGCCTTCCTGTCAGTTTCAGCTGCTCCTAAATGTCATTCCAAGGTAAGAACTTGGACTAGTAAGAAAAGAGAAAAGTAAAGATGTTTTTAAATTAAAACTGTGCAAGGAGGGGTGGATAGGGAGGCCAAAGATAAGGGTCCCTGGTTGGGCAGGTGTTTACAACATATTGACTCTGGACCCTCCCTGCTTCTTCTTGGATAGTAATGGTCACCTACCTGTTGTTTAGAAAATTCTCTGCCATATTGTGTCACACCCTCCTTCTGGCCTGAGGCCCACCTACTCCATATTCCCAGTCACAGGCCTGTTTTTTGGAATAAACATATGTCCAGTCCAGTTGCATTTTAAGGGCTTTATTGCACAACTCAGTCACCAGTTCAGTAAATCTCTTGTAAACACAGTTATGTTACAGCTTAGTGCCCATTATTATGACTCACCCAGCTCCCCTCCAGAAGTCTGAAGTACAGAGCACTATTCCTTCATTACATGAATTTCTGATTAGCAGTCCCTCAAGTGCAGAACACTCACTAAGTCACAGGACCATTGATGCCATCTTCCCAAATGTTATCTCAGATGTTTTACCCACATGGTATACGTCCCTCTCACACAAAGGGTGACCAAGCCACAGGACCTGTTATATGAAGGTCAGGGGTGGCACAGTTTCTCTTTCTTTCCTCTATGTGTCCTTCTGTAGATACCCCGCTAGTTCAGGCCTACAGAGGGCTCTCTCTCTCTTCGGGGCATAGGGCTACATCATGCTGGTGTCCTGCTCTCATACCCCAACTACACTGGGGACCCGGAGCTGGCAAATAAAGCAAGATGAACTCCACCCACTACACTACACTCACCACAAGAGGGGCTACAAATAAAGGGGCACTAACACCTACCAACATGTATACTGCCAAACCTCAGTTGACTGGCTAGCCTTAAAGTGGAAGGAAAAGCTTGCTATCAACTCCCTGCAATAAGTTACACCATATTACAACAATGATATCTTTAAAAAGTGTAACTGTTGTTTCTACCTTTCTTTCTTTAAAGTGGATGTAAACCCTCTCCAACACCCAGTGAAGTGAACAGCCTCAGATGACACACAGAGATTAAATAAATCTCCCTACATAAGTTTTACATGTACATCTGCAGTCTTTTCCTTTCTATATTCTTTAGAAAGTGCACATCATGTTACAAATCTTTCTCCCAGTTTCAGCACTGGGAGGGGAGTCTGGGCAAACACTGTGTGACAGCTGATTGGAGGAAAGCCACACCGAGCAGAGCTGTGTTGTGAATAGACAAGCTCTCTGCTAATCTATCTCTAAGCACCCTCCCTGACACAAATTTCCAGCTGCTTTTATCTCGTGTGTCAGAGAACTTGGCAGAAGTTATCATGCTGATAACAGAGGAACAGAGCAGCATAAAGACACCGCACTTAGGGCTTTGGAGAGAGATAAGTAAACACTACAGATTTGTGCCTAGGTCAGATTTCATTAATGGGGTTTACATACACTTTAACCACTTGACGACCAAGGACATACATTGACGTCCTTGGGTTTGAATGGTGATATCTGAATGGCACCTGCAGCTGCAGGCACCATTCAGATACCGTTTTTTTCAGCAGGCGATTCCGAACATGATAAAAGTGGTCTTAGCGGTGGATTCACTGCGAGATCACGTTTATCAGTGGCGGGAGAGATGCCCCCCGCTCCCGCCGCTTACCGGACCAGCCGGCAGCGGTTGAGATGATCGGATCCTCTCCCCCCAGTGTCCGTGAGCCGACTGAGTGGCTGAAGCTGCTCACTCGGCACCAAAACATGGCGGGGAGGAAATGACGTCAGAAGTCACGTCCGCCCAATGGTCTTAAAGGGCCCATTTTTTTTTGGGCTGTCATTTTTTTCAATTTTTTTTTTCTTTTGCATTTTAGTGTAAATATGAGATTTGAGGTCTTTTTGACTCCAGATCTCATATTTAAGAGGTCCTGTCATGCTTTTTTCAATAAAAGTGATCAAATTTTTTTTTAAATAAAAAAAGAACAGTGTAAAAATAAAAAGTAAAAAGCAAAATAAATCATTGAAAGAAAAAAAAAAAATTAAAGCATTCCGTCCCGCTGAGCTCGTGTGCAGAAGCGAACGCATACGTAAGTCCCGCCCACATATGAAAATGGTGTTCAAACCACACATGTGAGGTATCGCCGTGATTGTTACAGCGAGAGCAATAATTCTAGCACTAGACCTCCTCTGTAATGCAAAACTGCTAACCTGTAGAATTTTTTGAACATCGCCAATGGAGATTTTTAAGTTGCAAAGTGTGTCGCCATTCCGCGAGCGGACGCAATTTTGAAGCAAGACATGTTGGGTATCATTTTAGTCGGCGTAACATTATCTTTCACAATATGGAAAAAAATGGCCTAACTTTACTATTTTCTTACTGAAAAACTGAATTTTTAAAAAAAAAAGCACGCTTGGAAGACCGCTGCGCAAATACGGTGTGACATAAAGTTTTGCAATGACTGCCATTTTATTCTCTAGGGTCTTATAAAAAATATATATAATGTTTGGGGGTTCTAAGTAATTTTACAGCAAAAAAAACTGTTTTTAACTTGTAAACACCGAACCCAAAAAACAGGCCCAGTTGGTAACTTTGAAGTTAAACATGTTCAGCAGCTATGGACTATGTCTTTTGCCTGATAGTGGTATCGTTTTTGGAAGTGATTTGCCTAGCCAGTGGCTGTGAACATTGAGCGCATTTCTATGATAACAGCAAGCCAGGCAGAAGGCATGGGGGGGGGCAGGGCAGGGTTGCGTAGAGCTGTGCTGTGATCAATACACAGACACTGACAACTAGTTGAGCGAACCCGAACTGTAAATTTCGGGTCCGTACCGAACTTTGGGGTGTCCATGACCCAGACCCGAACCCGGTCATATGAAATAAGTCCGGGTTCGGGTATTTTATCCCGCCTGTTGAATAGCTGCAGGGCAGCCAATCAAAAAGGGTTTCACTGGTTTGCCCTTAGAAGCCATCACAGCCATGCCTACTAATGGCATGGCTGTGATTGGCCAGTGTATCATGTGACCCAGCCTCTGTATAAGCTGGAGTCACGTAGTGCTGCATGTCACATGCTCTCAGGCTAGTGTAGGGAGAGGATGCTGCCGGCGCTGTGAGGGACAGGTTGCAGATCTAATAACATCTCATCCTGCATTACAGAATGATCTTATACTGGACTAGGTGGAGTCTACTGCTTTGAGGGACAGATTATTGTTCTAAAATCATCTCCTAGTTCTAAAAGGAGAGGTTCCTGCTGGTGCTGTAAGGGACAGATTATTGTTCTATAATCATCTCCTAGTTCTATAGGGAGAGTTTCCTGCTGTTGGTGTGAGCGGTGCATTTCTTGCACATAAATAAAAAGTGCATCTACGTTGCTGTTTTCCAAAAAAAAAGAAGAATTTATTATTCATTTTTTTTGTATTAATAAATATTGCTACATAGTACATTTGCGGGCAGAATGAGGAGAGCGTTTTGCAGCCCTCTAGCACTTTCCAGGACTTTTTTACAGCCATTTTTGTGCCGAAAAGTTTGGGTTCCCATTGACTTCAACGGGGTTTGGGGTCCGGGATCAAGTTCGGTACCGAACCCGTACTTTTTCGCGTAGTTCGACCGAACCCACCGAACCCGAACATCCAGGTGTCCGCTCAACTCTACTGACAACGGTTGCAGGAAATGCCTGTGAGCAGCCACATTTGGTTGCACAGGCACACCATTGTTGGTGAAGATCAGGAGGATTGCTGATTGTCTAGATTAGACTGTGGTTTCTAATGAGACAATCATCAATTACATGTATGCATCATATAAAAGTTTGATTTATTAAAGTGGTTGTATACCCACAGGCATGTAATGTAAAGCAAAGGCACCATAGTAATGTGCCCACATCTCCGAATTGAATCTATGTATTTTTATCTTCCAGTTCTTTTTCCCTGCGCCTGTATAGGCCTTGTCAGCATCGGATATGGGGGGGGCGGGTCTCAATGCCGGAGCTCTGGAGGTGGAGTCATGACATCACAGGACTCCCCTCCCATCTCTACACTCCTACTGGCAAGCAGAGTGTATGCACATCACACGCAGAGCACACTCACTTCAATGCTCGCATGTCAAAGCTACCAGGTGCCTGTGTTTATGAGAATTCCAGGCACCTGTAGCTTTTAACAGCTTATACATAGAAATGAGTAATTTTATGCAAAACTCACAAGTCTATGTCTAGCAATGCAGTACACTTTCTTTTTTTTCTCAGGGAAGGCACCACATGACTTCAGCATGACCAATAATGCTGAGGCAAGGAGCAGCCAATTCTGGGAGAGCTTGAGGAGGTAGGGGGAGCAATCTGGTGCTGAAAAGCTGGACACCCCCCTGCTTCCATGATCATGCATGAGAGAAACAAGTCATATGTCACTCACAGCAGTGGGGGTGTGGTGACACAAATTTCACTTATATGACAGCTTTTGACCTAACAAGAAAGCGGAGAGGATTTCTCAGTGCTGGATTAACTGTTTGTGGCAAGACTGGGCACAGATGACTAGGGATCCTTTACTGTACCAGGTAGATGGTTTAAATGAGAAGCACAACCAAAACTCATTTGGCTGTACTTCTCCTGTGGATCACAGGGGTGCAGTTCGTTCTGCACTCCTGTGACCCATTTTCAGCAGAGAGCAGGCTGAAGCCAACTGTCAGCTGACATCACAGAGCCAGTCCAGGCTGGGGCAAGATCATGACAATTAAGTCAGGATTCACCCACATAACTGTACCAGCACCCGGCTCAGCCTCTCAGTGAGCCGCTGAGAGCCTGACCCAGCTGCTCCCACCACCTCCACAGCCCAGTACTCCAGTGAGCAAGGGGGAGGGCAGAGCAGACAGCAGTGACTGACAGTCACCAGCTCTCTGTTTAGAGAGCCCTGAGAGCCAGGTGTTTGATTTCTTGGTTCTCAGGCTTAGAGTCGGTGGGGAACAGATGCAGCATCCCCCTGCTTCTGAAAAAAAATACTTCTCTTTTAATTTTTTTTTTCAGGTTTACAGCAACTTTAAATGTAAAAGGCAGAGGGCAGATTTTCTTTTTTAACTAGAACTCCACTTTAATATCACACTGATAATATCAGGAGTCATAGCAACAAAATAAACACTGAGGCTTGAGGCAGATAGAAACATAGAAACATAGAAAAGTGACGGCAGAAAAAGACTGAGTAGTCCATCGAGTCTGACGCTTTTTATTTTTTCAATTTTTTTTACATTAAACTTGTTGTCTGACTATAGATTTATGTTTATCCCAAGCATGTTTGAAGCCATTTACTGTTGACTGTCTCACAACCTCTGTTGGTAGTTTATTCCAATCATCAACCACCCTTTCAGTAAAATAATACTTTCTAAGATTAATTTTTAACTTCCCCCCAGTTAGTTTGAGGTCATGTCCCCGTGTTGTTGATTTTGGTTTCATATTGAAAAGTCTGCCCTCCTGAACCTTATTCACCCCCTTGATGTATTTAAAGGTTTTAATCATGTCTCCCCTCTCCCTTCTTTCCTCCAGACTGTACATATTAAGTTCCTGAAGTCGCTCTTGAAATGTTTTATCCCCCAGACCTTTCACCATTTTTGTTACCCATCTCTGAACTCGTTCTATCTTATCAATATCTTTTTGTAAGTGTGGTCTCCAGAACTGGACACAGTATTCTAAGTGAGGTCTCACTAAAGATCTATATAGAGGAATCAGAACCTCCTTCCTCCTGCTGGTGATCCCTCTACTGATACATCCCAGAAATCTATTTGCTTTTCCCACTGCCTGGTTACACTGTTTGCTCATTTTGCAATCATCTGAAATAAGCACCCCCAAATCTTTTTCTTCTGTAGTGCTGGCTAACACTGTGCCCCCAATGCTGTACTTTCTAAGCGGATTCTTTTTCCCTAGATGCATTATTTTACATTTAGAAATATTGAACTGCAGTCCCCACTGCTTTGACCAATCTTCCAGCAATGCCAAATTATGTTCCATGTTACAGACACCTCCAGGGATATCAACCCTATTACCCACCTTTGTATCATCAGCAAAGAGACATACATTGCCCAGCAAACTTTTAGTTATATCACTTACATATAGGCTGAATAGAACAGGACCCAATACAGAGCCTTGTGGTACCCCACTAGTGACTGGTCTCTGTTCTGAGTGAACCCCATTTACAACCACACTCTGGGATCTATCCTTTAGCCAACTGCATATCCACTGAACCACCCAAGGGTTACGTCTCAGCTTGTATAACTTTTGTATCAGATCATTATGTGGAACTGTATCAAATGTCTTGCTGAAATCAAGATACGCTATGTCCATGGCACCACCCTGGTCCAAAACACTGGTAATATAGTCGAAGAATTCAATCATAATTGTCTGGCATGATCTGCCCTCAGTAAAGCCATGTTGCTTTTGGTCCAGCAAGCTGTGCAAGCTGTGTATTTTTAGGTGATCAATGATCCTTCTTTTGAGAAGTGATTCCATTACCTTGACTACAATTGATGTTAAACTCACTGGCCTGTAATTGCCAGCTTCTACCTTGCTTCTTCTTGTGGATAGGTACAATATTAGCTATCCGCCAGTCATGGGGAACTTCTCCTGTTAGAAGAGATTTATTTAAAAGATTTGTTAATGGTCCAACAACTATATCGCAAAGTTCTCTTAGAACTCTGGGATGAATACCATAAGGGCCCATTGCTTTATTAAGCTTTAATCAAGCCAGTTCCTCAGCTAACTCTGTCTCCAGAAATCCTAGAAATGAACCATCATTACTAGAACCAATATGATTCCCTAACTTGTTATCATTAGTGCAGTCTGTTTCTGAGAAGACTGAACAAAAGTAATTGTTTAAATGGTCTACTACATCCTGGTCTCCCTCAACATATGTGCTGTGCCCAGTTTTTATTTTGGTGATCCCATTGTATTTTTTCCTTCTATCACTAATGTACATAAAAAAGGTTTTATCTCCTTCCTTAATAGACTTAGCAATTTCCTCCTCTTTCTGTGCTTTTGCAGCACCGATAATGTGTTTGGCCTCCTTTTGTCTATTTTATACTCTTCTCTGTCAGCTGCACCTCCTGTTTCCTTGAATCTTCTATATGCAATTTTTTTTTCCCTTTACTATCCTACTTACCTCTTTGGTGAACCATATTGTTTTTTTCTTCTGTTTATTCTTACTAACTTGCCTGACATATAACCTAGTTGCCTCCAAGATTGTAAACTTTAATAGTGCCCACTGATTACTTACTCCTGTCATTTTGCTCCAACCTTTCAGTTCATTTTTTAGAAATGTCCCCATTTCAGCAAAATTTGTCCTTTTAAAATCTAAAACTTTTGTTTTTGTATATGATTTTTCAGTTCTTGTTTTAATATCAAACCAAAGACATTGGTGATCACTAGAACCCAAATTTTCCCCCACCTCAACATCAGACAGTTGATCCCCATTTGCCAGTACTAGGTCAAGAATATGATCACCTTGGGTTACGCTTTTTACTAACTGTTTTAGAGAAACCCCATTCAGTGCTTCCATTACATCCCTGCTCCTGCTTGTAATAGCAGTTTGAGAATTCCAGTTAACGTCAGGCATGTTGAAGTCACCCATAATCAAAACCTCTCCCTTCATTGCCATTTGAGTTATCTCATCAATCAACAAGTTATCATAATCTTCACTCTGTCCTGGGGGTCTGTATACTATTCCAATTCTAAGGGAAGATCCCTCCCTGTTTGGAAGGCAGACCCAGAGGGTTTCAAGTATTTCATTTGTCTTTTCAATTAATGTTAGTTTTATGCCATTTTTTACATATATGGCAACTCCACCTCCCCTCTTCCCTACTCTGTCATTCCTGTATAGTGTGTACCCTGGTATAGTTATTTCCCAGTCATTTGAATCCTTGAACCATGTCTCTGTAATTGCAACAAGGTCCAAGTTGTGCCTAGACATAAGAGCTGTCAGTTCACAAAGCTTGTTGCCTAAACTACGGGCATTAGTGCACATTACATGAAAAACACAACTTTCAACTGCTTTCTTTTTATTAACAGAAACTTCAACTGAAGTGACCACCTCATCAGCCCAGTCATTACCAATATGAATCCTCACATTTGTTTCAACCTGCTGGGGACAGAAACGCTCCTCAACAATTACATCTCTGCCCCCATTTCTCAGTTTAAATGCATGTCCAAAAAGTTGCTAAATTCCATACCAAGAAGCTCAGAAGATAGGCTGACAGTGGCAAATTGTCCATTCTGTATCGGTACACCAGGAAGTGATGATTAGAGAAGCAGACTGTCACCCTCCTTTTCTATCACAGTACACTGATATTGTAACAATAATGACCCAGCCAGAGGGGCCCTGGCAGGAACAATGGCAGTCTGGAATCTTTTATAGTAGAAATGCAAAACAATGACCCCTGCGCAATAGTATGATGGGGGATCAGTGCTTCCCAGGGATGATAGAGTTGGCCTTGCTGCCTTCCGGGGATAGGGGTGTCCCAGATGCCACTATATATTAGAAGAAAAAGAAGGCACACTGGCCTAGTGCATTATCCCAGGGTAAAATTTATGAAAAAAGAGATTAAAAATACTCACAAACATAAGATGATAATACGCACGAAGCCCCTAGCATGGGGTAAATAGACATATCTTGGCGAAAAGTCCTGGACCGTGATGGAGAGGATGTGAGAGCTGCACCAGCTAACATGTTTCGAAGGCCATGCCTATTTCCTCAGAGCTAAGGCAGCAATGGTTCTAAATGCAATATATATACATACATACACTCACACAGTAATGGTGTGTGGGGGAGGTACACCCAGCAGGAGCCCATACTCTCCTCCCATATCCTATAGCAATTGTGGGGGGGGTGCGTTTTCCTTAGTATTGGAATAGTTATGACCAGAGAGCAATGCAAATGTATAACAATAAAAAAGATCATGAAATAATTTCATATAGTACATTGTGTGTACACTTACTGCAGCTATATAGTCCGATTTCCATGCCCATTAGTGTGCAATGGTCATTATGTGTGGGACGCTTCCTGGGCACAGTTTGTGTCCCATTGCTGACATCACTTCCAGTTTCCCAGGAGTCCGTAGTGAATGATGTCATTTCCAGCCGGCAGCGCCATTTTGTTGTAGCTGGACACTTGAGGCTGGCTATTGCCAGAATAGTGATGAAGCTATTAGTGCAATTTTAGTGTGATTCAGCGAACAGAACTCGCAAATCTCACATCGCCGACCCAGGGACACTAGCACAATATTGCAGTGCAATATATTATCTTATATTATGTAATATATATATATATATATATATATATATATATATATATATATATATATATACACACATACATATACTAGGTACAGAGGGCAGGGAATAATCAAAGTCAGTTCGGCTCCTGCTGGGTTTCCCATGTTACTTTACATTCCCCCCACACACATTCTGCGTGGATGTATAAGTGGCACACAATCACAGTAACAGGTACAGGCTTATTAAATAGAGGATCATAATTACAGCCACAATAGTAAAAGATAGTAAATGCTAAATATGTATGGGTGTATAAAGGGTGTTTGATGTACACCTTATACTATGTGCATACGCATATGTGTACATGTGTGGGGTTTGGAACAAGGTAATGCACACAGGCGTGCGCCCATATGGTGTATTTACACACACCCGTGAACACCTGCCTAGTCCTGACCTCATATTGCCCATATTAAGAATAGAAGGGAGACAGTACGCCAAATACTAGAAGTGACACCAGTATATTATTATATACAATACCCAGTCAATTGGCTGTGTGAATACCTCAACCTAATATAAGCATGAACTCTAAAATTGTGCAAAACATGTATCTTTAAAAAAATATGTAAAAATATCTGAAATTTTAAATGACATGGGCCAAATGTACATATATACACATACCAGAAAAATGAAGTAGGGTAGTGAACACTAAACTGATGCAGTACTGGACAGATGAACTGTACAGCCATAGGACCACTAAAAGGAGAAGAGAGGAGAAACATCAATCTGTATCTATATAAGTATGTATACACATATAGAATATACATAACGTTGCAATCGTGGAGGAGGATGACTAGATGTATATAAGTGTGTATGCATGCATGGTGGCAGAGCATGCCCCTGCACACCTGTGCATGCAATCACACACCCTCATAGACAAAGCAACAAAATCACTGGCATATTGGTATATGTGCATGTGTGCGGGAGGAGTGTGCGCGTATATAGAAGCAGACTTATCGTGTGACCAGAGGCACTTGCCACTGGGTACAGGATCCTCTATGTACAGGGTGGGCCATTTATATGGATACACCTTAATAAAATGGGAATGGTTGGTGATATTAACTTCCTGTTTGTGGCACATTAGTATATGTGAGGGGGGAAACTTTGGGTGGTGACCATGGTGGCCATTTTGAAACTTGTAAATAACTCATGAAAGAATAAAGTTATGTTAAAACCAAGCACACCATTATTTTTCTTGTGAAATTCCCAATAAGTTGATGTGTCACATGACCCTCTTCCTATTGAAAAACAAAAGTTGGATTCACGATAAACTTCTGGGATCAGCGCCGTATGGAGCAGCTGCTCCGGTGCTAGCTCCCGCTCAAGGCCCTCAAAAACCGGCCTAAAAAACCCACCCGCACATAGGTACCAGCTGGGGTCTACCCCAATACAGCCAGCATAGCTCAAAGCCCGGGGTATGGATAAATACCTTGAAAAAAACGCTCCGCGAGCGGCCCCCTCACTTCCGCCGCGGACGCCCGAAATCGAGGCCCCGGCTTCGGCCTACGCTCCCGGAGCTCATCCCGGCAACCCGGCGGCTCCGCACAGCCTGCAATCAGCGGGGACTCACCCAGGGGCACATCCCAACCCTGCTGCTCACCCAGAGGACCCTGAAATGGAGGTTGGAGCACCCGCACACACCCCACAGAAATTTAAAGGGGACACGTCCATTGACGAATTAGCGCAGGCAGTGGCTGCCCTCCTTGCTCCAACGATCGAATCCTCTGTACAGGCAGCGATCAGCAACAGTCTGACCCAGTTCCAGAAGGTGATTAGCGACCACGCTACCAGATTAAATGAAGTGGAACATCGCGTCTCTAATCTTGAAGATGAAGTATACCAGATGCAAGCCTCGGAGCAATCTCAGGATAAATCAATCCAATTTATCGCCCAGAAACTCGAAGACCTCGAGAACAGATCGAGACGCAACAATCTACGCTTCGTCGGGGTCCCAGAGTCGTTACAAAATCATAACGTATCGGACTTCTGTGCGAAACGCATCCAGGAAACCCTGGGCCTCCTAGCCCCTGTAATGGTCGAGAGAGCCCACCGCGTGGGCCCGTACAATGAGGAGCGTGCCTCACCGAGACCAATTATTGCTCGCTACCTAAATTATGCCGATAAATCCAACATCCTGCAAAAATTCCGCCAATCTAACTCCTTCCAAATAGACGGGAAGAAGATACTAATTTTTGCAGACTACTCCATAGAAGTCTCAAGGAAAAGGAAGGCTTTTCAAAGTGTTTGCTCTCAGCTCTTCCAACGCAACATAAAATTTATGCTGGCATATCCTGCGGTGTTACGCCTTAAAGCTCCGAATGGGGATCAACTCACCTTTCAGGAACCTGCTGGAGCAGATCACTTCCTCCGGTCCCTTCACACGTCATCGAACCCAAACCAAGCCAACATCTCTCCCACGATTAACCGCCCTCAAGTTCAGAGAAGTCCGAGGAAAGACTCTCCCAAGCGCATAAGATATTCCAACTATGGGAACCACTCCACTCAACGTTGAATCACCGCTGCAGCCCTCTCTTCACCACTTTAAGCATGCTGCTATGCAGTGGGAGCACTATTTGCTATACCTGCCCTCTGCTGCTGCCCAGCGAGATGGATCACGGCAATCCATTGGTCCCTTGAGATTTGTAATTTTTTTGTTATCATTGTCTGACATTCCTTGGCCGCCTGTCTCCATACTATAGTGCCTGACCTTCCTGGCAATGTTGCACTGCTAGAGCCCTGTAGGCCTGCGAACGAGCAGCGTTGCTAGGCATGTCATGCCGTTTGTTATTTGTTATATGGCGTTAAGTTACAGTTGTGAGTATGTTATACTAGTCACCAATGCACTCTCCGCCTGAACAAATTGATGGGGTGCAGCTCCCCCCTCGTTATTCGGGATCACAATTGGGTGTGTTCCCCCCCCCTGGGGGCCTATTTGTTTGGCGGGAAATATTTCTAGGATTCACTAAACACCTGCTTAATCGAGGTGCCTTTTAAAGGGAGCTTATGTTAGCAGCTTGTTCATGCGGGAAGAAGTGAAGTGCCTTGTATTTAGGTTAGTCCACGCTCCATGGTACCCCTTTCACGACTATACAGCCACGCTAGCACCCCTTAACACATATCTACCTACCCTCGCCCCCCCCCCCCGGTTCTCTACTCCGCCAGATATGTCAACTCTGCCAGATTCCTTGATGCGGGCCCGCCCACTTACCTGCATGTCCAATTCCAGATTACGCCTTAAGCCCCCATGGCCCCCACATCCCTTCCACCCTTCCATTCGGCTATAATATAATTTCATGGAATGTCAAGGGGCTTAGGTCGCCAACCAAACGTGTTAAAATACTTCAACACCTCCAGCGTCTAAAAGCGGATATAGCCCTATTACAGGAGACCCATCTGCCATCAGCGGACTTTCAACGCATGCGTAAGCTTTGGGTGGGGTCGGTATACGGCGCAGGTGCTCCCGGACGTAAAGCAGGTGCGTTAATCCTAATCCATAAAAACCTCCCTCATAAGTTAATTGCCACTGAGGAAGACGGTAGAGGCAGACGGGTCACGATACGGATCCAACTTGCTAACTTAGATCTTCTAATCACAAATGCCTACGCCCCCAACACTCCGGACAGGCAGTTTTATGGAGACCTCTCCACCTCCCTGCTAAAACACCCCGATGTCCCACACATTCTAGGCGGTGACTTCAATGACATTATCCATCCCCAGGAGGACAGGTCCCCGGCAAAGATCCATGATATCTCACTCCCTACTTTCCATTCTTCCTTGCTAGCATCCACAATAGACTCCCTCGAGCTCACGGATATATGGAGACTACGCCATCCTCTGGAAAGGGAGTTCACCTTTTTCTCTCACCCACACAATTCCCTTTCCAGAATAGACTACCTTTTCTGCACCAAAACACTGCTCCCGAAGGTGTCGGATGCGGCGATTCACAACATCGCTATCTCCAACCACGAACCGGTTTCCGTATCACTAGAACTATCTGACCATCAGCAAACCCCCAACATTTGGAGGTTCCCCTCTTTTCTTCAAAACAACGAGGACTTTCGCATTTTCATGGCAAAGAACTGGCGAGACTATATATCCGACAATCTACCACACATAGATAACCCGAACCTTCTCTGGGAGGCGGGCAAAGCCTGCCTGAGAGGACATATAATCTCATATGCAGCCTCTTACAAGAAACACACGCGCACGCAATACAAACTGGCCAGTGACAGTCTCACTATATAATCACAACACCCCTGAAAACAGGGCGAGATGGACGGCTGCAAAAAAATCTTTTGAAGCATGGGCAGACAAGGTTGAGGGACTCCACAGAGCCCACTTAGAAGCCCACCTCCATAAATTCAGAAACAAGCCGGGTAAATTACTTGCTAGACTAACCAAGGGCCCATTCAAACCCACATATATATCCGCTCTTAAAGACTCTTCAGGCAATATCAAATCTAACCCCAAAGACGTTAGTCAGATCATGCTAGATTTTTATTCGAACCTTTACGCGTCAGACCCCATAGACATAGAGGAGGCTCACAAATTCCTAGACCTGATGGACCTGCCCAAGGTCACTCCTACACAAATGGAAGCGTTAAACGCCGAAATATCCCTCTCGGAAATAGACTCAGCTATCCGGCATTTAGCCCCTTCCAAAGCCCCTGGCCCAGATGGTCTCACCGGGGAGTTCTATAAACTTCTAAAAGACAATATCGTGCCTACCCTGCAGAAGGTGTATAACACACTCTGGCGGGGCGGCCCCTACCTTCCTACCGGCAATCAAGCTCTTATCAAACTAATAGAGAAGAAAGGTAAAGACCCCTCCCAACCTGGCTCTTACAGACCCATATCCCTCTTGAACTTAGATGTGAAGATCCTATCAAAAATTATAGCTACGAGGCTCGCCGCAATCATGCCAGACCTTATAGACCCTGCACAATCTGGTTTCACACGGGGCAGAACTGCCACACTCAACATCAGAAAGGTTTTAGCGGTCCTGGAGATTGCGAAAAAAACTGGGACGGGGGGCACGCCATCATCACCCTGGACGCGGAGAAAGCCTTCGATAATGTCAGCTTCGAATTGCTCCATATGGTACTTGCACGAATGGGCTTCAATGGGGCTTTTATACACCTCATCAGGACCATGTACTCAGCTCCCGCGGCCAGGCTGGTGGTGGCGGGCCTTCTCACCCCAGAATTCAAACTATATAAGGGTACCAGGCAGGGCTGCCCCCTCTCTCCCCTACTGTTCAACCTAGCTCCAGATATCTCAACCATGGGGCCCCCCTCCATGGCGTTAAATTTCGGGACCTGGAATTGCGCTCGTCGTTATTCGCGGACGATGTTCTAATCTTTTCCTCTAATCCGGCCGCTGACATCTATACCATAAAAAACATATTCAACACATTTAAACTATGCTCTGGCCTTCGTATCAACTATCACAAGAGTGAAATACTCCCTTTGGGATCCTCCTCCGACCCTCCGTGGGCCCCAGACTCCCCTTTTCCACTGGCCCGCTCCCACATAACATACTTAGGCATTAAGATAGGCAAAATACCCTCTTCTTTCTATCACCTCAATTACCCCCCTCTCTTGACCAAGATAGGCCCGGGAGCTGGACAGCTGGATGGACCTGCCCCTCTCGCTCATGGGGAGATGCTACTTTATAAAAATGGTTACATTCGCTCGCCTCCTTTACCCCCTTCAAACAATACCATTACTGCTGAAGCATAAGGACATTCATACCCTGAACAAAACTATGACACGCTTTGTCTGGCAGGGGAGGCGACCTCGCATCTCCCTAGGCAATTTGCATCTCCCCAGGAGCGAGGGGGGTACAAGTCTTCCCAATATTAGACTGTATAATATAGCCTGTTTACTCAGATTTAGTCTGGACTGGTTGACCTGTTCTTCCTGTCACTCAAACTACCGAATTGAGTCGAATATGGTTCACCCATACTCCCTAGTAGCTCTACTCCATTCCAGATGGAAAACTACCCCATCGCACATCCAACACAACCTCCTGTTCAGGGACACAGCAATAGCTTGGAGGGAACATAGAAAACTCCTCAAACTCCCCCCTTACTTCTACTACTAAATTCCTTCCTATTAGGGGCAACCCGGGCTTTTCACCAGGAGATGACTACGAAGTCTTCAAACACTGGGAGGATAAGGGCCTCACAAGATTCTCTCATCTACTGGATGAAACCTCTGGGTCCCCCCGGGCCTTCAGCACGATCGCAAAACATTACTCTCTACCGAGCAGTCACCTCTTCTATTACTGGCAATGTCTTAGTTACATACAGTCCTCCGGCACGGAGAAAGCTAAGAGGTCACACGACAGCCTGGTGGACACCCTCCTTCAAAAGGGATCTCACATAATCTCGGACATATACAAACCTCTGTTAAAATTGACTTCGCCTCACCTGGAGTCCTCCTCGGTAGCAAACTGGAATAAAGACTTCACAGAAACGGACTTGGTCAACAAAATCTTAAAAGGTGATTTAACTACTTTAGGTCTCACCCCCAATGAGGTGTGGCGTGAAACCCAACTGAAGATCATGCCTTTATCTCCTTCCTTACAAGCAAGATGGATCCCCAATCTGCCTTTTGCCCACTTTGCAAGCATTATAAACCCTCCCTCAAACACCGTCTCTGGCAATGCTCATACATCCAAACCTTTTGGGATTGTACTTCAAGATATATCCGCACAATTATGGGTATCTCCCTGCCGAAAGACCCCCTTCTTATACTCTTTGGCTTTTGGGATTTGCCGCAACACCCTCTGCATACCGGGGCTGCACAATGGTCCCTAACGTGCCTTCTCATAGCTAGAAGGGCCATCCTGAAAAACTGGCTTTCCTCACTCGCCCCCTCGGTAAATCAGATTAGTAAAGAATTGACGGTGCTCTTCTTCAAGGAAAAACTCCTGACAGACTTCAATCTAGCTGGGGCAGCCAATCGCTTCCACAAAAAATGGAAACTATTTGAATCACACATGCAGCTTTCGAAGGACGCTTCATACCAAAAGGCTACCTTTAAATTCTCTCCTGGATAATACTAGTTGCTTACACAGAACATTGTAGGTCAGGCCTCCGCCCACCTTCAGCAGACTTGGTTTGGACTGCCTGGACCCGTCCCCTGCAAAATTTCTGATAGGGGAATCAGTACTTACTGCGAGCCCAAGGTACTTCAACAGCCCCCCCCCTGATTTGTCGGGTAAAGAACCCCTCCCTCCCCTTCTCCCTCTTCCCCCTCAACTGTTTGAGATTTATCTGGCTGTTTCATTACTCTATTGCCTTGCCTTTCTTGTACCATGTTATGTTACTGTGAACCTTGCTTGACTATCTGTTCAATGATAGAAAATTATAGAAGATGTGAGAACCCTCCGAGTCGTTATCACGACTCTGAGCATTGCTGTACCGTGATCTTTTCTTTGTATAAAAATTTCAATAAATTCTATTTGAAAAAAAAAAAAGTTGGATTCAAAATTGCCAACTTCAAAATGGCCGCCATGGTCACCACCCATCTTGAAAAGTTTCCCCCCTCACATATACTAATGTGCCACAAACAGGAAGTTAATATCACCAACCATTCCCATTTTATTAAGGTGTATCCATATAAATGGCCCACCCTGTAGTTGTCCCTAGAAATCTCAATAGTACACCTAATGAAGGCATATGTGGAACATCTTTTTTTCAAACAATCTTATGAACTTCAGCATCTTCATTGAGGCCTCCGAGGGCAAGGCTCCCCAGAGTGAAAATCCAGTATGCCTCTCGTTTGCAGAGCCTTTGATATCTTCTTCCCATATCTATGTCAGCCCCAATGGCCTCTATCCCGAAAACTCGCATTCCTGATGGGTCTCCTTGAGGAACTTGTCCTTCTGTTTGGCTTATGTTCTCCGATCCTCACCCTAAGTGGGCGAGATGTGCGGCCCACATATAGTTGGCCACATGGACATAATATGCCATACACTACATATGTGGTCCCGCAATTGATAAATTGTTTAATACCATGCATTTTTCCATCTTTTCCTACTATGGATTTTTTGCGGTGCCACATGAAGGTACATGTGCCACAGTTTTTGATGCCACATCTATAGCAGCCTTTTTGATCAAAAATGCATGACCATACGCTACTGTGCGAGTGTATGT
The DNA here is from genome assembly GCA_018402905.1 of Glandirana rugosa. NCBI lineage: Eukaryota > Metazoa > Chordata > Amphibia > Anura > Ranidae > Glandirana > Glandirana rugosa. The sequence continues at coordinate 96,217 of BLSH010256151.1, forward strand.
GTGTATATATATATTGCATTTAGAACCATTGCTGCCTTAGCTCTGAGGAAGAAGGCATGGCCTTCGAAACTTATTACCTGGTGCAGCTCTCACGTCCTCTCCATCACGGTCCAGGAATTTTCACCAAGATATGTCCATTCACCCCATGCTAGGGGCTTCATGGGTATTATCATCATATGTTTGTGAGTATTTTTAATCTCTTTTTTAATACATTTTGCCCTGGGATAATCACTAGGCCAGTGCACCTTCTTTTTCTTCTAAAATATAGTGGAAACTTTATACACAAGAAGGTTTACCAACAGAAATATGATGTGTGCAAGGAAGTGTGCCATGCCTAGAATATCTGCCACTCTAGGCCACAACTTAGATTGGCTGTGCAGAAGTGCAAATGCAGTGTGGTATATGGGCCACTGCTGAAGGAGAGGAGCTAAGGTTCAGAGGCAGACACATAGCAGGACATAACAGGAAGGGAGAAAGCCCAACTTCCAAAAGTCCACAGAATCAAAGAATGCACACCAAACAGATTTAATAGAGTGCCTTGTGCTGAACAAAAACAGAGGACCTCTACCCTTGCCACATCCCAAATAGAATCTATAAAATAAAATTGCAAGACCTATGACTTTACTGGCACTTGACATGAGACCAAAAACATAACAGTATGGCCCTGTATACACCCTTCAAACCACAGATACATAGGATAATCAGGATGAAGAAATTGTCTGTGTATCAGGCCACCTCAGCTGGTCAACGCATTTTGCTTAAATGCGTAGCTTCTTCAGGACCAATAATAGAGGATATCACATTCTGCCCAATATAATAAGAATTTTTTACACATTTATATTTGTACATCTTTTGAAAATAAGTGGTCTTCCATTTACACATTTGTATGTAAAGTAATAATACAATAACATGGTTACATTTATTTCTCCACCTCATATTTGGGGTATGCATGATAGCATGTTCCCCAGGACTCACAACATGATAAGCATAGCAAATCTGTTAGCAAAGCGGTCCTCCTGGCCGTTTTTGGCTTCACGTGAGCGTTCACGGTGCCAATATCGGCCATTTAAGCAGGACAGCACCAGCAAGCAGGTGCTGTCCGTTCTACAGCGTTCCAGTGACCCGTGTGTTGGCCTGTCAGAGACTTTCCTGTTCCTGTGACCCCTGTGTCTGCTTCTGAGTGACTTCCTGTTCCAGTGACCCCGGCTCTCTTTGGACTTTGCTACTATCCGCCTGCCCTGATCCCAGCCTGCCTACGATGACTCTTCTGCTTATCCCTTTTGTACCTTTGCTGCCCCGCACGTTGCCGACCCTGCCTGCACCCGACTACCCACCTGCCTGCTCCTTCTGTACCGCATAAGCCAGCCAGTTGCCAACCCGGACTGTACGACTACTCTTCTACTTGCACGAGCCCAGTGGACTTGCACCCATCACCAAGTGGTCCAGTACAGCCCTAGTGCCCCCCTGAGCTCCCTGTCTACACTACCAGGGGTTCTTGAACCAGGGCCGCAAGAGAGGTGATCCCCTGCATAAGTCAGACTCATCCGCGAGGTACGTGACAAAATCACATGCCATAATCGTCTGGGGCGGGCATAGGGAAACTGAATTAAACATTTCTTATATTTGGCAGAATGTGACATCCTCTATTATTGGTACTGAGGAAGCTACACATTTAAGTGAAACGAGTTGACCAGTTGAGGTGACCCAAGACACTTTCTTCATCCTGATTATCCTATGTATCTATGGTTTAAAGGGTGTATACGAGGGGCCATAACGTTATGTTACACACCTTGTTTTTAGTGATTAGATTTACTTTTTTTGCTCCTATGCTATATTAGCATGTTTTAACTGTGTACTAATAAACATTGATGTTTTATATTTCAATATTGCTTTTGGTCTCATGTCAAGTGCCAGTAAAGTCCATCATTAGCAAGACCTAGGTCTTGCAATTTTTTTCTATAGATGCCTTGTGCTGAAGTCACCAATCCACCAGCATCTACAGGGTTAACTAAAACATCTTGTAGAAAAAGGGATCCCTCTCTAAGTTCATTGTATAAACATAACTTATTTTCTTGACAAAAATGCAGCACTGCAGCGTAAAATCGAAAATAAAAAAAACAATCTCCAGCCTTCTATATTGTATTCTCCTCTTCCTTATTTTCAATCTGTTTTTCTTATTTAAAATGTTAATTTTCAAGAATGCATGTTGCTTTAGGAGGCCTTGTGCTAGAGGGTCTGGTGCTAGAGATCAGGACACTGCTGGTATCTGGGTGCCAAGGATGATGGTCCTACAGCTGTGATGTGTGGAGGGTATTTAAAAATTGGTCCCTTTTAGGTTCTGACTGTTCTCACATTTTTAACCTTGTGTGAAAGTGCGTGAAAGGCCAAGCACTAGAAGTATTTAATACAGCTGACCTCCCCTATGTGTACAAAGAGTGTGAAGATGGCAATTCCGTAATTTTTTTTTCTAATAATTTAAAGCAGAGCTCCACCAATAAGTGGAACTTCTGCGGATCGGATTCCTCCCCCCCTCCGGTGGCACATTTGGCACCTTTCAGGGGGGAGCGGATGCCTGTTAAATCCAGGTATCTGCTCGCACTTCTGGGGAAATTCTGCTGCGTGCAGTGAACTATAGAATGACTGACCCATCCTCCTCCCCCCCCCCCCACTGTCTTCTGGGAGACACACAGGTCCCAGAAGACAGCAGGGACCATTCAGAATGCATAGCATAACTCGCACATACGCAGTAGGAAACAGGCTGTGAAGCCGCACGGCTTCACTTCCTGTTTCCCTTCATTAGGATGCTGGGGCCTGCACCCGGAGCTGAGGGACAGGTCGGCTTCGGGTGCCGACATTACGGGCTGCCTGGACAGGTAAGTGTCCTTATTTTAAAAGTCAGCAGCTACAGTATTTGTAGCTGCTGACTTTTAATTTTTTTTTTCCCAGGAGGAACTCCGCTTTAACATTATAAAGACTGCAGCAGGAATACTGTGTCTCATAAAGGGAAGCAGTATTAATAGATCCAGTGTGGGGAGCTTACCCCTTGACCTCCAAAAAATAGAGAAGGCAGTGGGTGATTTAACACACCATCCTTTATGTATACCTGACATATCGGCACTTGGTTACAGACTCACTAAGCGGATAGTTTATCGAAACCTTGTTCTAAAAATATATGCATTTACATGGGACTGGTTTAACCTGTTTACTGTATTTGAACAGTATTTTCTGTTCTGCAAGATTAATCTTGAATGTAACATTGATGTAACATAAAGTCTTAGTTAGTTACTACAGAGTTCAGAACCATGGAAGTGTTTGCAAACATTGTCATAACCACGCTGACAGCCTTACTTGGCTCAGAACCACCAAATGGTTACTATTGTGTGATATACTATACAACACCGTTAACTACATGTTATATGCTGTTATCAGTGAAACATTTTTGTAACTTTATAAATATTTAGTAAACATAGTTAATGAATGAATGAATTACATAATTAATAGTTTATCTACTATTGTACAGAATCTATCTTTGTTCTTAGGAAAAAGCAGGAAGTGTTTTGTGTGGATTGTACCGGTTGCACGCTGTAGTGTAATTAGCATGCTCTCGAGAGTCGGCGTTCTGTTACTTCATGCGCATTTTAAACTTGTATTATGTAAGTAGCCATTTGGCCCATGTTTCTTTATATAAAACAAATGTTACGTTATTACACTATTTGGAGCCTTCTCTTTTGGTATACTGAGGTGATTCCACGAGCCATCCCTCGAATTTGAAGCTGGTGCTGCCCTACACTTCCTTGCCTAAAGCTCGCAGAAGCTATCTGCCCGCTGTTGCCGTTTGCCTAGAGATTTCTTCTGGTAAGAGTTTTTACACTCAGAGTGTGTGGTGACACCGGAAATAATTTTTACCATTTCTGCAAATGGTGGAAGTATTCTATATCACATTCCATTCTCTATACCGGATTTACTGGATTGCTATCTAACAAATTGTTATTGGACACTATTGGATTGTCATATATCATTGCACTTTACGAACTTTGCACCTTATGAACTTTGCATGTAAAGTTTTTTTTGCACATTGCACTTTATGTTCAATTTAATTTACTCATTTATTTGTTTATTATTGATTGTATTATTCACTTATATGTTTTACTGCACTTACCTCCACCTTCAGTCACCTGAGGTTGTTTGCACATGCACTTTCAATTCTTCAATTTTTTAGATTTGGTTGCGCAATTTTTTGTATTTTTATTTATAATTATTGCCCAGTCTAAAGTATCTAAAAACACTTGTTACTTACTATATTTTTATCTTTTTTTAATAAATGCTTCTTCCATCTTAGTTATTATTGGCTGAGTCCCCTGTGGACATCATTTCCACCCTTCCATGGGTTTCCTTGTCAAAATCTCACTGATGTGCGGTTGTGTGCTTACCAAGGGGAGAACAAGGAAGCTGGGAATGACTACCAAGTCTCGCATGTCTTCCCAGCTGTGCTGCAGAGAGAGGAACTATCGGCCACGGCATGATGTTGAAGGGGGAATGGCACACAGAGTGTGCTGTGAATCAAGGGATGGAAAGCACATGCGCTGGTGACATCATGAAACATTGCTGGATGGAATGCAAGAAGAAATAACAAGTAAGGAGAATAACACAGGCAGCAATCAGTAGCTTTAGTAATGAGGATTAAAATGAGCTCAAATTAAAATAGAGAGTTTAAAACCACTTTAACTGCAGCACATACAGGAGGTGTGAACCAGCCAAACAGGAAAGAATGGGATTTTTACTTTTTACTGATGCATTTTCATGCAGCAAAATGCATGATTATTGCTGCATGAAAACACAGATATGTGAATAGCCCCAAAGTGGTTTTCTCAGGCAAAAGCTAAAAGTTTAAGGCTGAGTTCCCACTTAATTCATATATGGCTCACAGCAGGGGATTGGTGCATCCCTGTTCTCTGTTTCTGGGATGAATCATGCCTTAATTTTTGCCTGAATTCAGACCTGAAACAGAGCCAAAGACCCCTGTGCAATTCACTCCGCAGCTACCACAGAGATGTGTGAACCGGCTCCATTGAGAGCCCTGCACACTCTCCTGTCATGCGAATTGGATGTGGGGAAACCCACATTCAATTTGCATTAGTGTGAACCTAGCCCTAAACTGCTTAAAACTGAACTCCTGGTAAACAGATAAATATATAGTTGAAATACATACATGTGATTTTTTTTTTTTACCTGTCAAAAGATTTAAACATTTTGTCCACTGTTATTTTACAGGCATCTCCATAGGACAGCAAAGTAATTTTCTGCACTTCTGGAGACCACTCTGCAGATGCAATGCATCTAGGGCTTGTCCCAGCATCTGATTGGATAATAAGGGAGCAGCAGCACACTGATGAGGAAGTACAGTGCCTTGAAAAAGTGTTCAAACCCCTTGAAATTTTCCACATTTTATCATGTTACAACCAAAAACATAAATCTATTTTATTTTGGATTTTATGTGCTAGACCAACACAAAGTGGCACATAATTTGTGAAGTGGAAAGAAAATGATAAATGGTTTTCAGAATTGTTTACAAATAAATATGTAAAAAGTGTGGTGTGCATTTGCATTCAGCCCCCTGAGTCAATACTTTGTAGAACCATCTTTCACTGCAATTACAGCTGCAAGACTTTTTGTATATGTCTCTACCAGCTTTGCACATCTAGAGAGTGACATGTTGCCCAGTCTTCTTTGCAAAATAGCTCAAGCTCTGTCAGATTGGATGGAGGGTAGAGTTGAGCGAACCCGGACTGTAAAGTTCGGGTCCGTACCGAACTTTGGGGTGTCCCGGACCCGGACCCGGACTTTTCAAAAAAAGTCCGGGTTCGGGTCCGGGGTTCTGGTAATTTTAATGAAAAATCTTAAAAATGCTGCAAAAAAGTCCAGGAAGGTCCTGGAGGTCTGCAAAAGGAAGGAAAATGGGGGTAAGGGTGGGACAAGTGCCCTACAAAGAAATGGGGACAGGGAAATAACTTTAAATATTTAAAAAAAAATAAAAACATAAAAAATGCAAAAATGGAGATCATCTTCAAAATGGGTCTGAAAAGTATTAATTAACATTAGAGGCCATAGAACTGTTCTAAAATCATCTTCAAACTGTGTCAAAAAAGTATAAATAAGCCGGGAGTACCCATATCACTGTTCTGCAAAAAATTCTAAAAAGTAATTTTAATGGTCTTGGGGCCTGGGCTTGGG
>BLSH010256151.1:103255-113749 GCA_018402905.1 Glandirana rugosa
AACACTTCTTCGTGCGATCTGCACACTTTGCGCAATGGATAAAAAACATAGGTCAGGACAAATAAAAAAACCTACTAGCGAGACCCTAGAGTTATTTACAAATATAACGTAATTTGGACCTCACGGCGGTCGGAGTAAAGTTCCTAAAAGTAGGCCCAAGACGACCAAGCCGACTTGAAGCCCTGTTTCAGGCCCAAGCCCGGGCCTGTCTTGGCTTGAAACAGGGCCTGGGGCTTGGGGTAACTTTAGTTACCCCTGTGACTGAAAATTCGTGTTTTTTCCGACCTTGTCCCACCCTTACCCACATTTCCTTCCTTTTGCAGACCTCTAGGACCTTCCAGGACTATTTTCCAGCCTTTTTTGTGCTTAAAAGTCAGTGTCCCCATTGATTTCAATGGGGTTCGGGGTCCGGGACAAAGTTCGGTTCTGTCCGGGCCCGAACCCGGACTTTGTCCCGAAGTTCAGCCGAACCAGCAGAACCCGGATGAAAATCCTTGAAATGAGGCTGGCGGCACTCCAGGTTTAATGCAATATAAACATTTATTGAGATCCCAGAGCGATCATCCAAAAAAATAAACAGGACTGGATACAAAAAATAGGTAACGCGTTTCACACGTCTAGCGTGCTTCTTCACAACCAAGCAGAACCCGGACTTCTAGAAGTTTGCTCATCTCTAATGGAGGGCATCTGTGAACAGCAATTGTCAAGTCTTGCCACAGATTCTCAATTGAATATTGGTCTGGACTTTGACTAGGCCATTCTAACACATGAATATGTTTTGATCTAAACCATTCCATTGTAGCTCTGGCTGTATGTTTAGGGTTGTTGTCCTGCTGGAAGGTGAATCTCCGTCCCAGTCTCAAGTCTTTTGCAGGCTCTAACAGGTTTTCTTCTAACACTGCCCTGTATTTGGCTCCATCCATCTTCCCATCAACTCTGACCAGCTTTCCTGTCCCTGCTGAAGAAAAGCATCCCTACAACATGATGCTGCCATCATCATGTTTCACAGTGGGGATGGTGAAGTGTTAGTTATCCACCACACATAGCGTTTTGCTTTTAGGACATAAAGTTAAATTTTGGTCTCATCTGACAGAGCACCTTTTTTCACATGTTTGCTGTGTCCCCTACATGGCTTCTTGCAAACTCCAAACTGGACTTCTTACGACTTTCTTTCAACAATGGCTTTCTTCTTAGCACTCTTCTTTAAAGACCAGATTTGTGGAGTGCACGACTAATAGTTTTCCTGTGGACAGATTCTCCCATATGAGCTGTGGATCTCTGCAGCTCCTCCAGAGTTACTGTGGGCATCAGCTGCTCTGATTAATGCTCTCCTTGCCCAGGCTGTCAGTTTAGGGAGATGGCCATGTCTTGGTTTGGTTTGCTTGAAATTTTTGCACATTTTGCATGTTACAACCAAAAACATAAATTTATTTTATTTTGGATTTTATGTGATACGCCAACACAAAGTGGCACATCATTTGTGAAGTGGAAAGAAAACGATAAATGGTTTTCAAAATTGTTTACAAATAAATATGTGAAAAGTGTGGCGTGCATTTGTATTCAGCCCCCCTGAGTCAATTCTTTGCAGAACCACCTTTCACTGCAATTACAGCTGCAAGACTTTTTGTATATGTCTCTACTAGCTTTGCACATCTAGAGAGTGAAAGTTTTGCCCAGTCTTCTTTGCAAAATAGCTCAAGCTCTGTCAGATTGGATGGAGAGCATCTGTGAACAGCAATTTTCAAGTCTTGCCATAGATTCTCAATTGGATACAGGTCTGGACTTTGACTGGGCCATTCTAACACATGAATATGCTTTAAACTAAACCATTCCATTGTAGCTCTGGCTGTATGTTTAGGGTTGTTGTCTTGCTGAAAGGTGAACCTCCATCGCAGGCTCAAGTCTTTTGCAGACTCTAACAGGTTTTCTTCTAACGCTGCCCTGTATTTGGCTCCATCCATCTTCCCATCAACTCTGACCAGCTTTCCTGTCTCTGCTGAAGAAAAGCATCCCTACAACATGATGCTGCCACCACCATGTTTCACAGTGAGGATGGTGCAGTGTTAGTTTTCCACCACACATAGCGTTTTGCTTTTAGGACATAAAGTTAAATTGTGGTCTTATCTGACCTGAGCACCATTTTCCACATGTTTGCTGTGTCCCCTACATGGCTTCACGCAAACTGCAAATGGGAATTCTTACGGCTTTCTTTCAACAATTGCTTTCTTCTTGCCACTCCTCTTTAAAGACCAGATTTGCGGAGTGCACAACTAATAATTGTCCTGTTGACAGATTCTCCCACCTGAGCTGTGGATCTCTGCAGAAGATTGATACAATTTGTGAGGAGATCTCTGCTGTTCAGATACCCTCCATGCTTTACACTTCATGCCCACAGGTACAATAATTACTTCCCTCATTCTTGTTCAATGTTTTTTATTAAGTTACAGTAACAAGAACAACAGACAATGCATAAAGTGAGATTGTCACATATCCAACAGGTATACAAACAATGAGCATACAATGCTAATAAAGTCTCATGTCTCTGACATTATGCCCATATGGTGGATATTAGGAGATGGCATGGAGGCTGAGAGCTTCCGTGAATCTGTTATCCATCCTCATGCGCACCCCTGGTGGAAAATCACTGTGCGCAGGAGGATAGAATCATTACATCAATCTCGCCACATCCCGGTAAAGGGGCGTGGCGATGATTATCAATTATATGGGGTTCAGAAGAGATAGGGGTATGGAGGCTGGTGCCTCCACATCAACTTGGATCTCCATTAAATGCCTGTGATACAAGGCGTCCAAAACCATAAGGGTGGTAACCTAAGCCTAAAGAGAGTGACATGAGAGGTATGGCACAAATAGTAGCAGTCATGTAGGGAGGTCATATACTGCACCTAGAAGAACAAAAATAGAAGATAGAGTGAGAAAAGAGGAGGAAGAAGAGAAAATGACAAAAGAAGAGAGAAAGAGAGGAAGAAGTCCCGGGATCGGTGGCGTACAGTCCGCAGCCGATGCAGGAGGGCAGAGTTGGTACGGGTGGAACTCCCATGGCAATAGTAGAGACTCGTCAAAGTCCAGGTGTAGACACCGCTTGACCCAGGGGTGCCAGACCTTTTCAAACTTACGTATCTAGTTATTCTCAATTGCCAACATCTTGGAATGGATCAGGACCCTGTTCATTCTACCTCTGGCCTCAGCTATAATCAAGGACGGGACTTTCCAGGCTTTTGCAATCATTTGTTTAGCCGCTGTGGTGAGGTGTATTAGCAGTTGGAATTGAGAGTGGGAGAGCCCATCTGGTTTCAAATTTAAGAGTGCCGTTGCAGGGTTCATGGGATTTGTAGTTTCCAGTGCTTCAGAAATCATTACAAAGATTCTCTCCCAAAAATCTTGAGCCGTAGGGCATTCCAACCAAATGTGGAAGAATGTGCCCAGTGTGTTGGAGCCCCAAAAGCACCACGCTGGGTAGGAGGAGACAAATTTAGCGATTTTCGTGGGCACCAAGTACCAGTGTGAGAGAACTTTGTAATTTGTTTCTTTGGCTAGCACATTAGGAAATGCGGAAGCGGGGGCGGACCAAATATTGGACCAATCCGCAGTGTCTAGGGGTTGCCCCAGATCAAGTTCCCACTTCATGGTGTATGATGGTGGGGAGGATTTAGTCGTATTTACTAGTTGGCGATAGAGCACGGAGATGGTTCCTCCGGCATGTGGGTCACACTTACAGAGTTTCTCGAATTGCATGAATTGGTCAAGAGATTGGCTGGTCTTAAATAGTGGCATAAAGAAATTTTGGACCTGTAAATACCTGAATAGCTCGGACCTAGGGAGGCCATGTGTTTCACACAACATGGGGAAGGATTAAAAAGATGTATTGGAGGTTAACCTGTGGAGTCTAAAGAGGTCCTTTTCCAACCAAGCTTGGAAGGAGGTGGGGGATTCCGAGGCTGGGGGAAAGGCTGGGTTCTTTAAAAATGATAAGAGGGGGTTGTGAGGGGACTGCAGGCCATGCATAGTCTTCAGCCTGTCCCAGATGTTCAAGGAATGTTTTGTGACGGGGTTAGTGATTGTCAGGCGGTGAGTTGGGTGAAGCCATAGCATATTAGCGACTGAGATGGGGTCCGTTTCAACAGATTCTATTGCTACCCATAATGGCGTCTCTTTGGTGGTATGGTATTTAAGGATTACTTCCCTCATTCAACCCCACCACTATAGACAAGGTTGCTAAACTACTTGCTAATGTCCAGCTAACCACCTGCCCTCTGGATCCTGTTCACTCACAAATGCTATGTTCACCCTCTGACTCTATTCTACACACTCTCTAACCCACATCTTCAATCTCACTCTCTCTTCTGGCATCTTCCCCAACTCTCTAAAACATGCACTGGTCAACCCCATACTTAACCACTTGCCAACCGCCCGCCGTGGCTTGACAGCGGCAAAGTGGTTCATTATCGTGAAACGCTGTCACCTGACGGCGGCCACAATAACGAGTATTGTGAGCATGCATGCGCCGACGGGGGAGCGCTCACGCTCACTGTGTTCCAGGGGGGCCAGGGAGTGGGTAGGATGGACTAGATCTCCGCTGACTACCCGCGATGGCTCCCCCACAGTGAGAGAACGGAGGTCCGTGTATGTAAACACTGATCTCAGTTTTGACAGACGGGGAAGGGCTGTGATCATAGGCTCCCTGCATATGCGAGTCATGATCAAAGTGTCAAAATGGTCCGACATGTCCGCCACAATATCGCAGTACCGCTAAAATTCGCATATCACCACCATTACTAGTAAAATATTAAAAGAGAAACAAAAACCCCAGAAATGAATTTTCATCATTTGTAAATGCGACAACTTTTGCGCAAACCCATCAATAAACGCTGATTGCGATTTTTTTTACTTAAAATATGTAGAAGAATATAAATCTGCCAAAACTGGCATTTGGATTTGTATTTTAGCAAAACGTAAGAAATATTGTTCTTTTTGCAACATTTTTGCTATTTTTTTGTTTATAGCAGTGATCACAAATGACGCAGAGGTGATTAAATACCACCAAAAGAAAGCTCTATTTGTGGGGGAAAAAAGATGCAAATTTAGTTTGGGTACAACGTTGTATGACTGCGCAATTGTCAGTTAAAACGATGCAGTGCCAAATCACAAAAAGTGCTCTGGTCCTAAGGTGGGAAATCCTTCCGGGGCTGAAGTGGTTAACTACTTCAGCCCCAGAAGGATTTCCCCCTTTATGACCAGAGCACTTTTTGCGATATGGCACTGCTTCACTTTAACCGGCAATTGCGTAGTCATGCGATGTTGAACCCAAACAAAATTGATGTCCTTTTTTTTCCACAAATAGAGCTTTCTTTTGATGGTATTTGATCACCTCTGCGTCACTTCTGATCACCGCTATAAACATATAAAAAGAGCGAACCCCAATATTTCTTGCTTTTTGCTAAAATACATATCCAAAAAAAAATATATAAAAACAAATTTATTCATCAGTTTTGACCGATATATATACTTCCTCATATTTTTGGTAAAAATTGGTTTGCACAAAGGTTGCCGCGTTTACAAACCTTGAGAATTTATTTATGGGGTTTTTCCTTTTTTTATTTTTTACTAGTAACGATCTGCAATTTTTAGCGATACTGCGACATTGCAGCGGACATGTCAGACACTATTGACACTTTTTTGTTACCATTGGCATTTATACAACGATCAGTGCTATGAAAATGCACTGACTGTGTAAATGTCACTGGCAGGGAAGGGGTTAACTCTAGGTGGCGATCAAAGGGTTAACTGTGTTCCCTGGGATGTGTTACTAGCTGTATGCGGGCTGGGCTGACTGGGGGAGGAGAGTAATTGTTGCTCCCATATACAGGAAGCATACGATCACACTCCTTACCCCCTGTCAGAACAGAGATCCTTGTGTTTACACACACGGATCCCCGTTCATCACTGCGGGGGAGTGATCGCGGGTAGCCAACGGACATCGAGATCGCCCTACCCGCTCCCTGGCTCCCCCTCTTGGCTCGATCTCGCAGCCACCATCAGGTGATGGCAGTTTGCGATATCGAGCCAAGTTGCTGCCGTCAATCCACGGCAGGCGGTTGGCAAATGGTTAAAGAGCCCTCGCTGGACCTAACCAATCTTAACAGTCTATGCCCCATCTCCTTTCTCCCCTTTTTATCCAAACTCCTTGAATGTCTGGTACTCAACTGACTGAGCGACCACCTTGCTGAGAATAGCCTTCTTGATCCACTTCAGTGTGGATTTTGTCCTCAACACTCCACAGAAACTGCTCTCCTAAAACTAACAAATGATCTACTAACAGCCAAAACCAATGGATACTATTCTGTAGTCCTACTCCTAGACCTTTCTGCTGCCTTTAATACGGTTGACCACCTCCTCCTCCTAAAAAAACTCCACGTCTTTGGTGTCCATAATGGTACTCTTCGCTGGTTATCTTCATACTTATCCAAACCGCATCTTTAGCGTTACTTACAATTCTACTTCCTCCTCTTCCCTCCCTTTCTCTGTTGGGGTTCCCCAAAGTTCTGTTCTTGGACCTCTCCTATTTTTAATCTACACCTCCTCCCTGGGTCAGCTGTTAGCCTCCCATGGCTTCCAATACCAATTTTATGCTGACGACACCCACATTTATTTCTCTACCCCTCAGCTCTCCTCACATATCACTAATTTACTAACAGATATATCAGTCTGGATGTCACACCACTTCCTCAAAATCAATCTATCCAAAACTGAACTTATAATTTTTCCTCCACCACATGCCCCTTCCCCTGATCTCTTTTTTTTTTTTTCAACAAAGCTTTATTGAATAGTACAGCTGATCTCTTTGTCAAAATTGATGGCACAACTATTAGCCTATCCCCACATGCCAAGGTCTAGATGTAGTCCTGGACTCTGAACTCTCCTTTAAACCCCACATCCAATCACTGCCCAAATCTTGCCCCTTTCTAACCAATGACACAACAAAGCTCTTAATTCACTCCCTGGTCATCTCTTGCCTCGACTACTGCAACTCACTTCTCATTGGCTTCATAGTCTATTCCCCCTTCAATCCATCATGAATGCTGCTGCCAGGCTCATCCACCTTACCAATTACTCTGTGTCTGCTACTCCTCTCTGTCAATCCCTCCACTGGCTTCCACTCACTCAACAAATTAAGTTCAAAATACTAACGGCAACTTACAAAGCCATCCACAATTTAGCCCCCAGCTGCATCACTAGCCTAGTCTCAAAATACCAACCTAATCGTTCTCTTTGATCCTCTGAAGACATCCTGCTCTCTAGCTCCCTCGTCGCCTTCTCCCAGGTCTTTTCCAGAGCCTCTCCAATCCTATGGAACTCCTTACCCCAATCTGTCCAATTATCTCCTACTCTATTAGCTTTTATATGATCCCTAAAAACCATCCTCTTCAGAGAAGCCTATCCTACCCACATCTAACAACTGTATTTTCATTTTCTCCATCAGTTCATCCCCCACAGTTATTACCTTGTGTTTCACTTGACCCTCCCTTTTAGATTGTAAGCTATAACGAGCAGGGCCCTCTAATTCCTTCTGTATTGAATTGTATTGTAACTGTACTGTCTGCCCTCATATTGTAAAGCACTGCGCAAACTTTTGGCACTATATCAATCCTGTATAATAATAATGTATATGGAGAGAATAATAGTACTGTTTTAAATAAAATCCCATAAACACAAATGATTACATATTCACCTTTCTTATACTCCCTGCCACTTGGTTTGGCTGCAGGCATGAAAAGATGAAGAGATGAAGCCTTGTGTACGTTCAAAGTCATGACTTTAATGTTTCCCAGGGCTAAGGACTCTCATCTTATCCCTGTATGGCAGTGCTATGGTGCCTGAGTGGCCATAATAAAGCAAACACTAGAATGCTGGCCTAATATTATACCTTCCCCTTACAAGATAATGTCTACACTATATCAGCACAAGCCTAGGAGCTACACTAGGTAACAGAAATTGCGGAGAAAGTCTTGCAAAATGTTTTCTAGATATTGCAGTAAAATGTAACATATTTTCATGTTTGCCTTATTTGAACTGATTTGAAATATATATTACAAAAAAAGGAGAAAAGACTTATTTTGTTCTTCTGCTATATTAATGTTGCCAAAATATACAGCAAGTTCTGCTCCTGTCACATGAACAGATGTTTAGCCTGAGGAGATACAAACATGTTTCTTACTGTGAACGACTTTAAGGTGCAGCACATTTACACTAGATTTACTTCCTTAACTTCACACATTAAAAAAATAGGCTGCAAAGCTGGGGGGTAATATGCAAACTTAATACATTTCAGTCAAAACTGAAAAATAACCTTTCAAATGCATGCATACAGGGATCACAACCTACCAACCAGTTTATCCATATTTTGTTCAAGCAGAGCTTTGTTGCATAAGGCTAATTTTTGCTTAGTCCTATTTTTTTGGTGTTCTGATAGCACTTAATGCTCATCAATCAGAAAATGAATATAATTGATGTTAGTAGTTAGTCAAATTCAACTGTACTTGTTCTATAATGTTGAGGATATTTTAGCACTTATACATGAAACTCTTAATTGTAAAGAGCACCAGGAACATACTTATCATGCACTGGGATACAGTGGGTACAGGAGAAGGTGGCTCTCATCAATACCCAGGAACAGGAGGAGACTGCCGTCATGTGAAGAATCTAACAATAAGGCAGTCCTCTGACTGCCGACTGTGGTCCTGCTCAGTACTAGCATGGACCTCCTGCGTATCATATTAACACTTTCCTTCCCATACCTTGACCAGACCATAAATCTCCATAACATGGGTTGGAATTCAGTTGCTACTGGAAACTGACTGCCAGGGAGGGAGGCAGACAGTGACCCACTTGCTACCAAAGGACCTGTCACTTTACCAAGTACCACGCCTAATGACTGGCTGCTTTTGTCTTGAACGTGTGCTTGGTTACCCTTGGCAACAACATCCCTTGTCTTGCCAAGTTAACTCTTTTGTAGTAGCTCAGCTCCACACCCCTTTGTGTTTTACAGACCCTGGTTCTTTGGACAACACCAGAACCGACATGCACCCCTTTTGAGTAACTTCAGACCAGGCTCATAATGGTTAAAGTAACTTTTACTGAACAGGTTGCAGCATACAGTTCAATATGAACAACATCCTTCCCCTTAACCTAACTATTGTAGTGTGGCTGCCCAGAAATACCTCTGTGAGATGAGAATGCATCATGCCATTGTCTATGGCTTGGATGTCTCCAAGGATCCTGATGCCTTCAGCAGACTACAGGACGCAGCAGTCCCGATCTCCTGTACAGCGCTACCCGATTTGGCTTGTGGGTCCTACTGGAACCCTGGACCTCAGTTTTGCCCCTTTTTATAGCACACATCATATTCCTGATATGTGCCTGCTGTACCATGTACTTGTATGAGAAAGTATCCTGTTCTCTTTGTATTGCTTCCTTTATGTAAAAGCCCTGGTGTTCCTTTTAGTCTCTTTTCTTTCCTAATAAAAACTGACCACATTAAGCAAGAGAGCACATCATTGTCAGTTCTCTAGCTGTGCTGGGAACTCAGTGCACTCTCCTCCAATGATCAAACTTGTCCCGACATGCCCCTACTGCACAGCCATTCACTGACAATCTCAGTGTGCTGCTGCTTCTCCCACCCCCCACTCTTATGCAGCTGAGAACAGAGGGAATGTGATCACTTATAAAAAAGGGAAAAAAGGTGTTTATAATTTTTTTATAGTTATACAAAAATGTTTTGACTTTCATTTCTATTTTAAACTGAATGGGTTGTTTTACAAGGTGACATAGTTCAACCTGCTTACAATCACGCATACTCAGAAATCGACTAGCAAAATAGCAGATTGTCATGAAAACTGAAAGTTGACAAATCTAGACACATGTAACAAATATAATGCAACACACACAACTAGATGTCAAGGACTTACATCTACAGTGATTTAATAACTGGATCAAGGGCCTCATTCTTGTGATTTAATTGTTCACATCTAGTGTTGAGCGAACCCGGACTGTAACGTTCGGGTCCGTACCGAACTTTCGGGTATCCGTGGCACGGACCCGGACCCGGACATTTCAAAAATCGTTCGGGTTCGGTCCGGGGTTCTGCTATTTTACTCCACGTGTTGAGAAGCTGCAGGGCAGCCAATCAACAAGTGTTTCACTGGTTTGCCCTTAGAAGCCATCACAGCCATGCCTACTAATGGCATGGCTGTGATTGGCCAGTGCATCATGTGACCCAGCCTCTTTATAAGCTGGAGTCACAGTGCTGCAGTCACATGCTCCTTGGGTTAGTGTAGGGAAAGGTAGCTGACTGCGTGAGGGACAGATTTGAGACATTTTAAGACCTGATCCTGCATCCTGAGATAGATTACTTTACTACTGCTGTCTGTGCTGTTGCTCTGAGGACAGATAGCAGAAATTAGAGATTTCACATACCGC
>BLSH010256151.1:115917-127208 GCA_018402905.1 Glandirana rugosa
ACAACGTGGTCAACCTGTTGTTCAAAACGAGGTTGTCGGGACTAAAGTGTCCAATTAGTATGGGTCATTGTATAGTCTTAACCAGTCGATAGTTGGTTTTAGACGGGGCATTTTGATAACAAAAGAAAAAACACGGTATCGACAATTAAGAAAACAGATTTACTGATTACGAAATCTTTAACACTCCGTCTTAGTCAAGTAGGTTAAGAGATGAATTTCGCCATCATTTGGGCGACTGGCTTTATTTTTATTTTTTTTTTCGGACGTTCTTTTAGCGTATTATACATAAGTATTTCATAATATGTTAGTATGCAATGCATACTAACATATTATGCGATTTTCTTGCAGGCTTTTTTTTTTATTTTTATTTCGGTCAGCGGGTTTACTACCGCTTTAAGTAGAGAATTGGATGAACTGATTCTGCCTCACAATTTCTAAAGCATTAGTCATTTAGACAAAAGAATTAACAGCTATGGCACAAAAAAGAAAACAATAGTTTTACGGGGCAGATTTTGGTTGATAGCTGACCAATTCTGATATGTTACTGGGTATGATTAACCTGTGAAATCAGGGCTGTTGGAGCAAAACTTGTTGTCCAACTGGTGCAACATCCATGTTTGCTCAAGCCAATACCTGATGCAGATTGTGAAATTTGGTGATGACAATGACTTCTGTAAACCACAAGCTTGTATTTGTCAATAAAGGAAAGTTTCTTCCACCTCACTTACAGTACCTATTGATCTAGCTAATAAATGTGGCATAACTCCTCTGATGATGTTGCAAAGCCTCACAACCGACTTTACAGTCTGTCTTGACCATGTATATTATTCTGCCTGGCTGTATTGTACCTTAGCAAATGAAAGGCAACATGAAATGATAGTTATGATGTATGCTAAAAATAAAGAAAGGGCATGATGGTGTGAATAAGACAAACTACAGTGGACTACCCATTCTTTTAAACAAGGTCAATGTTATCACTATTTCAATTTGCACAACAATATGATCAACTTGGTATATTCTCTATATTTATATACTGTAGGCCTAATTAAATTGAGTGAATTGTTAAGTAAGATGTTTGCAACAAATTACTCTTCTCAGTTGGCTGCAGCACAGTCCCAGTGGTTTGCCTCTCACAAACATTGTAAGCTGACACAAAGGGGTCTATTTGTAACAAATATAAAAAATAACTTTTTCTACAAAGATGAAGAACTGGCCAGTAGTGACCTATTAGAATCCTTTTCTTATTTTCTCAGAAAAGAGGTAAGAACCGAGTGGTCTTTAATGTCATTGACTTTATTTTCAGAGCCCATTCATAGTATTGCCCTTTCCAAAGGCACAGTAAATTACAGGATAAGCTTTTCAGGATACAAATTTGTATTAAAAATTTAAAGTTGATCTAGGGAATTTCTGATTGCCTCTTGAGGGATCAGGAAGAAAGTTCAAATTGGATCATGCTTTGCTGTTTTTTTTTTTTTGTCTTCCTCTGGATCAACTGTGGGTATAAGATTACGTGTATAATATTTTATTAATTTTTTTCCCTTTTATTGGTTGAACTGGATGGACTTGTGTCCTTTTTCAACCATACAAACTATGTAACTATGTACATTTACAGAATAAAACTTTTTTTATGAACTGTCAACATCCCAGGGTGCAATTTTGAATGGGGGGAGGGGAAATATGTGAAAAGCAGACCTTGGCTTTTAGCATTTAGTATACTAGATGTACTAGACATCAGGAGTGAACACATTCCATCAACATTTGGTCAAATTGAAATGATAACTAGAATTCTTCATTCAAGCATACAGAGATGTGCTCACATTCAGATGTGTAGTTGCAGCAAGGAAGGATGGTACATAAAAGTGCCATTTTCTTTTTTAATCTCCTGTTGTTCATGTTCATTGGGTTGTATCTAATAACACTGCTCAACAAATCTTTGAACATAATCCACAAAATATTTCTATATAAACTATGGATAGGAGGAATCTGCTTTTGTCTATGATGAGACTTTGCTTTAGCTGACAATATGTGCTGTAGTTATCCTGGTTATTTGTAGAATATACATGTCAAATATTATGCTAGCAGTAAGAACACACATACATTGCAGATTATTACCATGTCACAACACCCTGATAACATAAAAAAGAAAAATATTAAAATAATCACTTCAGTAGTTCCATTATGAATGTAGAAGCATTCCACCAAAAGCGCTTCTTTCTATATATACCACTCTGATTATCTACACTTCCACAACAACCCAATTGCATTTGATGTTTTATACCTTTTAGCTTACTTAACCACTTCCTTACTGGGCACTTAAACCCCCCTCCTGCCCAGACCAATTTTAGGCTTTTAGCGCTGTCGCATTTTGAATGACAATTGCGCGGACATGCAGCGTTGTATCCAAACAAAATTTTATAATTTTTCCCACAAAAAGAGCTTTATTTTGGTGGTATTTGATCACCTCTGCGGTTTTTATTTTTTGCGCTATAAACAAACAAAAAACGATGATTTTGAAAAAAGAACAATATTTTTTTACTTTTTTGCTATAATAAATATCCGAAAAAATATATAAAAAAGAAAATTATTCATCAGTTTTGGTCGATATATATTCTTCTACATATTTTTGGTAAAAAAATCGCAATCAGTGTATTTTGATTGGTTTGTGCAAAAGCAATTGCGCCTACAAACTATGGGAATTGATTTATGGCGTTTTTACTATTTTTTTTTTTTACTAGTAATGGTGGCGATCTGCGATTTTTATCGGGACTGCGATATTGCAGCGGACATGTCGGACGTTTTTGACACATTTTTGGGACCAATGACATTTATACAGCGATCAGAAATTTAAATGTCAACTGATTACTGTATAAATGTCATTGGCAGTGAAGGGGTTAACCTGCAGGGGGCAGTGAAGGGGTTAACAGTGTTCCCTGGGTGTGTTCTAACTGTGGGGGGGGGCGGGGCTGGTCGGGACATAACAGATCTAACTCATCCCAGTGACAGGGATCAGTAGATCTGTCATGTCCCATTCACAGAACGGAGAACCGCCGTGTTTACATTGCCGGTTCCCCGTTCTGAGGCTGCTACAGGTGATCGGCGGGTCTCGGGCGGACATCGAGTCCGCCCGACCCACGGGCATGCCCACGTAGCGTGCGGCGGCTGCGAGTGCGCACGTGGAGCGAGCACGAGGCAGGACGTCCATGGACGCCCTCCCGGATTTTCAGAGCCGCGCTGTAGCCGTCTTTCGGCTATAGCGCGGTTCTGTACTGGTTAAAGATAAACTATAATTATATGGGGTATAGGAAACCAAGTTGAAATCTCGGGTGAGGAGTAGTAGCAAAAAAACTGAGGAAAATGCTAAAAGAATAGATAATAAATATGCGAAATCTACTCTAGTTTGATTAATCTATATAGAGGCCCAAAGATAAGGAGTACCTTTCTAAGAATTATAGCGCTAAATGCAAATATGGAACATTAGGAAAATATATGTGACAAAATATATGTTACCCGTGACAACAAAGGAGAAATCCATGTTGCTGACTTCATACAGCCTAAGTTGCCTTCTGAACATGTTGAAGACTTTTTGGCTAAATTTGCGATGATTGCTTCCTACAGAGGATGACCCAGAGGTTTCTGGGTTAAATTGGTGCAGCCTTTTCTGACAGAGGAATACCAAGGGGTGTACAGCTGCATGGGTCATAATTGAGATGACTACGACAATTACAAAGAACAATCCAATCTAGGGAGCACTGGAAAAATTCAGCGGGGAGAATGTGGTGTCAATGGCAACCATGGAGAAAATTTGGTTCAGCCTGCAGTGTGGACGAGAGCGCAAGAAACTGGTTGTTGCACATTGCGGCTGTTTGTGTGAAGTGGTCAGCCCAGAGAAGAGGGCACAGTATCCATCATCCTGCAAGGGGTCTGACCAGGTGTGTGGGCCTGCTGTTACCCCTGGCAACAGGAAACCTGTTCAGCCTGCATGGGTTATTGGAGAGTTCAAGAAGGCTGCAATGTTGCCCCATGTCCATGCGGGGCATTAGCCTGTGAGAGCACAGTCAAGAAGGGACTACGACCTCAATTAAAGGTTTCAACATCTGCTACCTGGAATGGTAAGATATGTGAAAGAGACTGAGGCTGGGTTTACACCTATGTGAATTGGATGCGGCTTACACCGCATCCAATTCGCATGACAATTGAAAACACATTGGTTTCAATGTGTCAGGTTCACATAGGTGCGTTGCATTCACACTCCACATTGCACAGAAAACGTGTGCGTTTTCTGTGCAATGCGGTGTGAATTTCCAGCCTATTTAGTTCAAAGGGAACGCATCTAGCATGAATATGCGCTTCCCACTGAACTGGAATATTTTCCTCTGCTCATGGCCCCTCCCTACCCCCGCAGCTGCTGTGCGGTGAGAATGGACAGGAGCCGCTGAACGGGCAGACAGGCTGGGATTCGCACCGGACTGGTGTGAATCCAGCCTAAGTTTGTGTTCAATGCTGGTGAAGTAGTGGGAAAGCCAGTGAGGAGACACGCTTGACTTGTTGGTTTGCAGGGGGAAGCACAGGTTAATGTTGAACCTACAGCAAGACTGAGAATTGATAAGTACTTGTCTTCAGGCAATGTTCTGTGGAGCAGGAAGACAAGTGGTAAAAATTAATATAATGTGTTGCTCACTAATGAGATTAAAAATGCTGATGGTGAAAATGTGGTATTGCATCCAGGTATGTGAGGGGTGACCACTTAGAAATGTGTGCCATTGTCCCTA
This sequence comes from Glandirana rugosa, assembly GCA_018402905.1. NCBI lineage: Eukaryota > Metazoa > Chordata > Amphibia > Anura > Ranidae > Glandirana > Glandirana rugosa. The sequence continues at coordinate 120,687 of BLSH010256151.1, forward strand.
GCAACTATAACAGGTGAAACAGAGGTGTCCCTGGAGACCACACATGAGCTCATGGTGTCTGAGCTTGGGGTTTCCCAGGACAACTGTGTCACCACCCAGACTGACAAGTGTGTTTCACATGCGGTGTAAAGTAATGTGGCGTGGTCTGGCTGCGTGCATGTAGGCAGCTCTTCTCCTCCTCTCTGTCTCTGGCCAGTGATCCTCTGAATTATCCACCACATCCAGCGATCATACAGCCGCCTGCAACACCTGGGGGAGAGTGCCTGATGATCAATGCCACCTGAGGATAGTCAAATATGGCAAGAATCGTCCGGAGACCCCCGAGGAGAAGCTGGCATGCTTCGACCATATCACCCAAGATGGCAACCACGGCCTACCTCCACAAGCCACGTCGCAGACTGCAGCATCTCCGGAGTGGGAGGAGGACACAGCAGGCTGGCAGGAGCCCCTACACAACACCTCTGGTGAGCCTGGGAGGGGAGTCAGAGAGACCCAGAGAGTGCGGGACCCCAGGAACGATCCCAAGAGCCCACCCTGTCTCAAATTGTGGACACCATAAAAACCTGCCATGCAGCCCTCACTACGCAAATAGACACCCTCAGAGTAGACTTCTCAATCCTTAAGGACGAGGTCCATAAAGTGAAGCATAGGGTGACAAATGCAGAGAAAAGGATCAGCACAGTGGAGGACGACTTGTACCCATTTAATGCTACAATGAGAGAGGTTCAATCGGTCCAGAGGGCACAGGCAGCGAAGCTGGGGGACATTGAGGACAGACTGAGATGGAACAACTTGAGGTTCCTGGGGTTCAATGAAGGGGCAGAGGGGAAGGCCCCTGAGGAGTTCATCACAGAATGGCTTAAGACAATGCTGGGTCTGGAGATGTTCTCTCCCCTGTTCACGATAGAAAGGGCACATAGGGTGCTGGTAAGACCCATCCCTCCGGGAGCTACCCCAAGACCCATTTTGGTGAAGATTCTCCATTTTAAAGACAGGGATGCTGCCGTAAGGAAGGCCTGCAACCTGCCAGATCTCCTATACAATGGCAACATTATAACCATATTCCCTGATTTCCACACAGAAGCAGAGAGCGGCATTCCAGGGTGTCAAGAAGTGCATGAGAGAAAGACACCTGCCATATAGTATGTTATATCCTGCGAAACTAAAAGTGGTGAATAATGGGAAAGTTAAATTTTTTTCCACCCCGGCAGAGGCAGATCGATGGCTGGACTCTTTGGGAAAATCCTAATCAGGTTTCTCCCTCGCATACAGGGGGCTCCATTGTTCTGATCTGGGGAGGCTGGCCCCAGCTTGTCTGTTGTCGGGGAGGGCTCTACACCCAGCCTATTGGGACTGTGAATGATGACCCTCTTGCTACAAGTGTCTGGTTGACACAGATTTTGAAAATCGTCCAGTTATGAGACCCTTACCTACTTATACCCTTCCCTAGATATGGGAGTGAATGACTGTTCAAATTAATCCTTTTGCCACTGACTTGTGTATATGGCATAAGTACCGCTACCAGGTGCCGGAAGGGAAGGGGATTGCAGATCATGGAACGAACTATAGTGAAAATGGCCCCCCTCTCGGTACAGTGTCATGATGACCTGATGACAACTACTATAACGAGGCCCTGGGCTATGCAAACAGACTAACCTTCCCGACACCTTAGGGGGAACAGGGTCAAACATTAAAAATTCCGAGCATAAAATTGTACAAGGGACATCTCTCATTATCATAAGCCCCATCCCCCCGGGTGCGCAGACCTTCTGTTGCACGCATAACCTCTCCCCACATGGATGGACATATCCTGTTCATGGTCCGGAAAAATGTTTTTGATCTACTGGCTGCACTAGTTTCTTGGTTCCCTCATCGTATTGATGAGAGCATAGTGCTACCCCCCTCTGTTTGGACCAACTGCTGGTTCAGGATACGGAAGCACATATTCAGTTGGGGATTATGTGCCGGGTGGGAGGGGAGTTTCAAGGGGACTGTTCTTTGGTTTACCTGCTGTTTAGGTATTGTGTTCTTTTGTTCAACAGAAAGGTACTCAGCTTTCTATGGAGCATGCCCGCTTCACTACAACCCAGGTTTCTTTACAGGGGTAGGAAACTTGACCAAATAATGCACCATTGTATGCCCCAGATGCTGTGTGTTCTCCCCCACTTGCCCCTCTTTGGAAGGGGTGGGGGGACAGCACACAGATATATAAAGATGTATGCACCGGGGTGGCCCACTGCGGCCTTTCTACTTTTTCTCTTATGACTTCTACAATGCTGAAGGCCTTGTCCTGAAAGTGAGGGGTTTAAACTCCAAGATAAAATGCTCTCTAGTGTTTAATTATGTGCAAAAAGACACACCTGGTTGGATCTAAAGTAATGGCTCTTAAGAGGGCATTTGTTGCACATACGCTGCATTCCACCTATTCGATCTACGCAAGGGGGGTGTCCATTTTGATTGCCAAGTCGCTCTGCTGCTCCCTTGTTACAGTTGTAACAGATCCTTTTGGCCGATACATATACCTACAGTATACATTTTTGGCACTCTATGTACCCCCCCTTTCACAATCACAGTTAGGGAGGCGATTATGGCTCAGGTACTGCTGGTGGCGGAAGGTCCACTGATTACTGCAGGAGATTTTGATGCTGTACTCTCCCCTGCTCTGGACAAACTTAAGGCGGATACAATGGGGAGGTCCCCACTGGCCATCTCTGCCGGGGAATACAACCTGGTGGATTGCTGGCGCAGTAAATATCCTCAGGTGCGAGAATATTCTTGCTTCTAGTCTACACACGGGACCCTCTCAAGAATTGATATGGGTCTGACGTCCACTGATTTTCTGTCCAGGGTAGTGGAGGTTTCCTATCTCCCGAGGGCTATCTCAGACCATTCTCCTTTGCTCCTGCAGTTTAGTCTGCTGCCTGCTAGAGGATGTGGCTTCTGAGTCCCCTATGGCTGAAGGAGGAACATTTCTTTTTGACTACTGCCAAGGATATAGCTAGCTACTGGTCATTTAATACTGAGGCTACTTCCCGGGGGATAACATGGGATGCCTTTAAAGCCACCCTTCGCGAATCAATAGCGGGAGTTTCAAATGTCTTAGAGAGAGGACAGGGCTTGGAGGGTGGACACGCTGAGTAAGGAGGTTGCTGAGGCAGAGGTGGAATACATTAAGAATCCCACCTCGGCCAACTATCACATTTGGAGGGACTCTACGTGACAGTTTGACCTAGTTTTAATTGAAAAAACCCAAAAGAAACTACTTTACCAAAAACAGAGACTGTTTGAATTTGGGGACAAGAATAGTAAAATACTGGCATACCTTGCCAGAACGGACCAAGCTCCCTCCTCTATACCATGCATTTTTGACCAAGTTGAAGATCTTAAGACAAAAACAGAAGATATCACGCGGACTTTTCTAGAATTTTACACACAATTATATACTTCCAGAGCTGATTATTCTCATTCCGCTCTGGAGACATGTCTGGATGGGATTCGGCTCCCCACCCACCCTTCCCAGGATAGGGAGGATCTGGAGCATCACAGCATAGGAAATAGGGGCAGCAATTGTCACTTTCGCCTGTAATAAGACCCCAGGGCTAGATGGCTACCCGATAGAGTGGTATAGAGAATATGCAGAATATCTCTCCCCTAAGCTACTGAAAGTATTCCAGGAAGCATATGAAAGTGGATCCTTGCCCCCATCCCTTAATGAGGCCTTAATAGTGCTTATACCGAAGTCAAACAAAGATCCTAGATACTGTGAGTCGTACAGACCCATCTCCTTAATCAATGTAGATGCCAAAATACTAGCCAAAGTGTTGTCGCGACGACTCAATGCCATTATTACTAACATCATTAACGTCGATCAAACAGGATTCATACCGGGCCAATCTACGGCGATTAATCTGCGACGCTTATTTCATAATTTGCAAACGGAGGGACCGGAACAGAATAGTGTTATCATTAGATACGTAAAAGGCATTCGATTCAATTGAATGGCCATATCTCTTTGTGGTACTTCGGAGATTTGGGTTTGGCCCCAGGTTCCTTAAGTGGGTTAAACCGCTCTATAAATCCCCGGTGGCACGCCTTAGGGTGAATAGTACCATAACTGACCCCTTTCCGATGTTCAGAGGCACTAGGCAGGGGTGTCTTTTGCAACCCTCCTTTTTGCGATGACCATCGAACCCTTGGCAGCATTGCTTAGACTAACTGATAGAATTATGGGGCATAAAATGAACGGCCTGGAAGAGAGAACATCTCTATATGCAGTAGATCTACTTCTGTATCTGGCTGATCCCGAGGAATGTCTCTCGAGTGCCCTCAACATCATTTCTAGGTTTGGAGAATATTCGGGATTTAAAATTAATTGGAACAAATCCAGAATTATGCCTTTAGACCGACTATTTTAACCTGACACCCCTCCTCATGCGCCCCTCCAAGTAGACGCTCACTTTTGCTACCTAGGTATAGAAATACCTAAGTATTTGGAGAATAACCTCTACTCGCTAATCCATAAGTTGAAAACCTGTTTCCAAACATGGAGTAAACTCCCATTTAAACTCCTCGGTAGAATAAACTTATTTAAAATTATGTTTTTGCCCAGATTCCTATATGTCTTCTGGCACTCCCCAGTCTAGACTCGTTGATCTCCTCTTTTATTTTGGCATCCCGACCTCCCAGGATCTCGCTAGAAACATTGCAACTCCCAGGGCAGAGAGGGGGTCTGGCTCTACCTGATCTTCAAATGTACTTCTGGGTTGCACAATTGATGCATATACACCGCTGGCTTTTCTCAGAAATGGACAATGCAGCGGTGGCAGCACAAGCGGCTGCTATGTCCTCCTACGAGTCTCTGACAAACTCGCTCTATCGAAGGGGTCCATACCCTCCTAAGGGAGCAGCAGTGTTAAAGTTATCCTATAAAATTTTTCACCTCTGCAATAAAAAGATTGGGGCCACATCCTTGGCTGTATCTCCAAATGTGCCACTATGGTTTAATGGTAAATTCCCTCCCGGAATTGAGACATTTATCTGATGTGCACAGGTGGGCCAGGCTGGGTCTCAAATATGCGTGTCAGCTCTTCTCTAAGAGAACATTTAAATCATTTGAGGCTCTTAGGAATGAGTTTGGTATCCTTAATACATACCTTTTTGCATACCTCCAGCTGCGGCACGTGGTGGCTGCCCAATTTGGGTTAACCGGGGTCGGGCTCCAACTGTCGGGACTGGAGGTTGTATTGTATGCTGATGACCACTCCAAATTGATTTCCAGATATTAAGCCTTGTTAATGTCACTATCTACCCCGCGGTTAGATAAAATAAAAACCCAATGGCAAGCAGATATACCCGAACTACAAGATGACACATGGGAAGAGCTCTTGGGGGATCAAACAACTACAGTTATTGCAGTGGGAGACAAAATAATACAATTAAATTACATACACAGGATATATTTTACACCAGCCAGACTATATGGGATAGGGAGACTACCCACTCCGGAATGTACCAGGTGTTCTGAGGCAAATGGGGATTTCTTTCATATGACAGGGGCATGTCCCAAAATATGACAATTTTGGTCTGCAGTAACCGTCTTTATGGAAAATAACCTAGCGCTATCAAATTTCTGAAATCCGACCAGGTGTCTTCTCGGGGTAATGGAAGAAGAGGAGCTTGGAGTAGCTAAGAAAATGCTGATTAAGTATCTTTTCTTTTATGCTAAAAAAGCTATTGCTCTTCACTGGAAAAATCCAGATCCACCTTCCATACAGTTTTGGATAGACCTGATTAATAATGCATTGCCTATGTATAAATTCACGTATATGGCGAGAGGGTGTAAAAATAAATTTGAGAGAATTTGGGTGGAATGGATAGATACGATTTTGGAGGCTTAAATATCTGAGGTATTAGGCCCATACCCCCTTGACATGCGATGGGGTGGTGGGAGCCCATTGGTGCTGCCCCAGCTGAAGGTGCACATAAGGGTTACAGGGGAGATAGAGGGACTCCTTACTAACCCTACTTTTCCTTCCTTAGGTGATTCTTGGAGTAGAAAGCTGATGTAACTATTAGTGTTGAGCGAAGCCGGACTGTAACGTTCGGGTCCGTACCGAACTTTTGGGTGTCCGTGGCACGGACCCGGACCCGGACATTTCAAAAATCGTTCGGGTTCGGTCCGGGGTTCTGCTATTTTACTCCACGTGTTGAGAAGCTGCAGGGCAGCCAATCAACAAGCGTTTCACTGGTTTGCCCTTAGAAGCCATCACAGCCATGCCTACTAATGGCATGGCTGTGATTGGCCGGTGCATCATGTGACCCAGCCTCTTTATAAGCTGGAGTCACAGTGCTGCAGTCACATGCTCCTTGGGTTAGTGTAGGGAAAGGTAGCTGACGGCGTGAGGGACAGATTTTAGCCATTTTAAGACCTGATCCTGCATCCTGAGATAGATTACTTTACTACTGCTGTCTGTGCTGTTGCTCTGAGGACAGATAGCAGAAATTAGAGATTTCACATACCGC
>BLSH010256151.1:131791-142838 GCA_018402905.1 Glandirana rugosa
AGTCTCGACAGGACCTGGTGCCGGCCGAGGTTGTGTCCCTCAGGAGAACTCTAAAGGTCCCTGTTGAGACGCGGTGACGGACACCAACGATACCCTCTGTAGTTTGGTAGTTGTAACAGTCATTATGTGAAAAGTTGTAGTGGTAATAGGTGTAAGGACGGAACATATCCGACATAATCATGTAATGAAAAAAAAAACTTTCCATGAAATAACAAAAGTGTATTTGGTTCTTAGTTGACTGTCTAATTGTCCATAGTGAACATGTATAGGTTCGTTCGACTGTACATTAAGTTAAAAATTCACGCATGTCCTGGGGTTTTACTTCATAGCCGTGCGATCGTTCGGGTTCCGTCCGGACCCGGACCCGGACTTTGTCCCGAAGTTCGGACGGACCAGCAGAACCCGAACTTCCAGAGGTTCGCTCAACTCTAGTAACTATGCCTGGCTTAGTCATTAACTAAATGCTATGTTTGTTTAGAGATACTTCATTTTGGGGTCCTGTACGCACTTAAAAATTGAATTACATGTCAGCTTGCTTGGATATGTACAAGTGATACCTGTTAATCTGTCAGTTGATTCTTGGTTTATGTGAAAACAATAAAGTACCTTTCAAAAAAAAAAGTAATGTACTAATACAGCCTATACAAGGCAGGAATGTGGATAATGGTGATGTTGAAAAGTGTATTACTGACAATGTTGATGGTTTGATGTCTCCCATAGCAACCACAGGCAGTGGCGCAGAGTTGTCCCTGGAAATCTCAAGAGGACTCCCTGTGTTGGAGCCGGCCGTGGTCCAGGACAGCTCTGATACTGCTAAGGTGGAATAAAATGGTAAAGCAGCTCAAATGATGGAGCATGAATTATCACAATCTGATGTGGTTGACCGTGACTGGTGCAGGATGTCTGCTGCCAAACCACTCTGTTCATCTGTGTCTCCTTGGGCAGATGGAGCAGTGCTACAGAGTGCTGGTGACTGGAGTACAGAAAGGATAGATTGGGAGGGATGGCACAGGGAAGTATTCACAATATTTAATGAAGTAACTATGCCCCACCAGGCTATGTTGTGTAATTGTGAGGTGGACACTTTTGCTGCTGTGACCAATAGAGAGACTCCAAAGCCAGTATTCTGTTACAGAAGTTAACCCCCTCCAGTTGGAAAGATCAGATAAGGGCGAGTACATGGCAGAGGTTTTGTCCACAGCAAAACAGATGAGTAATGTTGAGTGTCAGAATGACAGTGTAATGGATAAGGACTTGGAGGGGCTCAGTGTTGCTGATAATGAGAGGATGAGTATGACACATGTGTTTTGCAGTGCTCAAGGGGAGCCGTAAGTTGTGTCAGTTACCTCTGAAGTGGAGGTCTACTTAAGTGTCTCAGCCTCTCAAGCTTAAGCAAATCAGCCCCTCCATGTCACTAAGGCCCTTAATTTCTATGTTTAGGTGTGAAGTGTTTAGAAATAACAGAGATGTTGTTGGAATTGGTGAAAACCTTTTCGCTGTATACCTGTGTGTAGGCACGGCAGATGGGCAGCCTGGTACTGCGTAGTGCCAATCAGTGGATGCAGCTGGTACAGGCGATGTTAAGCAATGTTGATAAAAATTGGTATTGGTTACTGTAATCTTGGTTACTTTTGTGGAAAGTGGTCTCACGGTTCTCTGCTAGAGTGCTTCCCGCAGCAGTTGTGTGCAGAAGGCGCTCAGGGGAACTGCTAGAGTAATCAGAAATGACAGACATGGTGCAAGTCTCTCTGTCTGTTGGTGTGATGACGCGGCAGTAGTGGGAATGCTCTCCATCATTCGCAAAGAGGTGCATTTTGAGGTACCCGGAGACACTCTGACCAAAAATAACTGTAACGGGGAAGTGTGCAAACCTGGGTTGTTTTGTCTCCCAGTGAGCTGGCTTTCTACTTCCTACTGATTTGGTGTATGAGAAGCACTCTAGAGCACTGTCGGACATCTCAGAGGTATTGGTTGAGGTACCAATGGACATAGAAATGGTTAAAGATATTGGTGTGCAAAAATGTGGCAAAAAATGTTCATTGGTAGGACAGTCGCTATTGGAGTGTTTGACAACAGGAGGTGATGTGAAACTATGGGAAAGTCCCATGGGGAATAACTGATTGCCTGTAGGAGGTCCTTCCATAGACAGTGTGCTAACAAACCAGGGAACATGAGGTCCTGATGACACTGACAATATTGAGTTGAGTAATTCATTGTAGAAAGTTCCTATTGAGGTTAAACAGAAGAATGTAGTGTTAATCTCTGATGCTTTGGTTGCCAAGGGTAACCACAGGGGTTAGTGAACCTGAGAAACAGATTAGGTGAGTTAGTCTTGAGTCAGGTAGTGAGAGAGGTCAGTCCCTGACAGGTGTCATTTAAGTGGGTCCCCAACAGTCCCAGGAGAGTAGCTCTGTGGGAGGAAAAAAGAAAGGGAGGATCCCGAGGCCAGAAGGTAGAAGGGATAGTAGAGAGATTAGTGGGAGCGCACGGTTCAGGAAGAAGTGCTTGCGTAAGCACACCGGAAGAAGATATGGGTGGAGTGCCCCTTTAGAATGAAGGTTGGGCAGGTTAGGACTCCTGCTGCTGATAGTTGGCACAGAGATGCCAAGGTGAAGTGCTGGTGGAAACATACCCAGAAAAAGAGTTGGGCCTATGCAGCTAACGGCTGGCTCAGAGGTGTCCCCATCCATAGTTATGGGTTTATGTGTTCCTCCATCCAGTTCGAAACAAAGGGGGAGGATATGTGTCAGTGGGACCCTGTGCTACCTGGCAGATTTCTGGTTTATGCCAAATTTTGGCGAGACAGACATGCTGATTGCACAGCTATGTGCTGGGCTATTTAGTTGTGACCTGACTATAGCTCAGGGCCCCACCCAACAGACAGGAAGTCTGTCCTGGGAGTCATGTGGACTCCCATTCCTGTGCAGGAGTCAGAGGCTGCATGGGGGTAGCCAGAGTGTGCATGTCTGCAGCAGGCAGATTTAGTCTGTGACAGAACAGCAAGGAGCTGATCATGAGTAAGCTAGGAGAGAGCTTGATTCTAAGGAACTCTTTTGGTCTAAGAAGCAGACCTAAGGCCTAAGCTGGAGGCCTGAAGTAGCCGTGTGGCAAGAGAGTAAGCCAGGAGGCTGATGTATTCTGATTGTGCAAGTCACAGTAATGGTGGAACCCCCTGTGTGGGCTACTGATGTCTTTTGTGAACTTTTCCGTTCTTTTAAATAAAAGTGGGCTACCATACCCTTAAAAATACCGCTTTGGACTGGTGCACTCATTGAAAATGCACCTACCGCTTGAGTCTGATCAACCCCAATCTTACTCTAGTTAAAGTTTGTAAGAGGTGTTTTCATTCTCCTCTGACTGTCCTATGAGGCTGCAGGACCCCTGACCCTCTATCTGGATGGAAAAAATACTCTCAAGCAATACACACCAAACTGAACATGTACAACTTGCTCCAAGGCTCTGTTCCATCAGCAGATAGATTGGGGACTGTGGAAGAAGGGTATGATCAGAGAAGACAGAATCAGAACAGCCTTTTTACACAATGCATTTTAAAAGTGTAAGCTGGAGTGCAGTTTAAATTTGTTAAAGTGATATTAAAGTCTTGTTTTTTATTTAAAAACAATAACAAACATGTTATACTTACCCACTCTGTGCAGTGGTTTTGCAAAGAGCAGCCCAGATCCTCATCTTCTTGGGTCCTGCATCGGCACTCCTGGCCCCTCCCTCTTGCTGAGTGTCCCCACTGCTAGCAGCTTACTTTGGGGGAAGCCAAGCTAAGCCGCTGCTCCATGTGTCCATTCAGACACGGAGTTGTGGCTCGGCCCAGCCCTCTTCATCTCCTGATTGGCTCACTGGTTGTGATTGACAGGAGCCAAAGGAAAATTATTAAAATTACACATTTTAAACAAGCTGTGCCAGCCATCAGAAATATCATGCCAGGCTAATTCGCGTGCACATAAATGTGCACTTATTTACAGACATGGAAAGCCTACAGACAGCCCCACCACAAAAATGTAAACCCTATTTAAGCCAAAATTCTGAATAGGCTCAATGCAGAATGGTCTATAAGTCTGTATTCCTGTGATTTCTGATCCTGAAAGTTGTGCTTGACCTTATTACTGATCAGTCTTTTGTCTGACCTGCTTCGGGTTTATCTTTGCCTGTGATTGCTGCTCATCTCTGTTCCTGACCTTGACCTGGACTTCTGACCAAGATTCTCCCTATCAAATTGATTAATTGATGCCTGCACATTGCCAACCTCTTGGTTACAGTATATCCTTAAGCCAGCCATAGAAGAATCAAAATATGGCTATCTCAACTTCCAGAGGTGCTCAGATGGAAATTGTGCAAGAGGCCACCCTTGTCATCTCAGGTTTCTCATACAGGTTCATGACACAGAAGGATAGGCATGAACTGAATGAAAGTAGCTCAAATGAATTAGTATTTCCAAAATATTACAGTGCAGTGCAAAAATAGGAATTCAATCATTCTCATCTGTCTTATTTAGTTAATTCATGGATGTTCTTATTCAGTTGTCCCTTATGTCTAGACAATCTGGAGGTTTTCTCCTGGCTTAGGGTTTCCAATAATTTTTAGATGAGCAGATGAGAACAGATTAGAAAACGTCAAGCATGTTATTTTGTGACATCCTCTACAAGTAACATTAAGGTGGTCCCATGCTTAGCAACATAGGTGATAATAAGGTAAATCACCTTATAACATTAACTTACACTTGAACTTACATTTACCTGAAGCTAACAAAAATGCAGGTCCAGTCAATCAATGTTTTAAAATGCTTAATGCAGAACTTTGATGAAGAAGAGCACACAAGAAGGTGGAATTCCCAAATCTGTGTCAGGGCTCCTACAGTGTCCCTGACTGACAGTTGTTGAGTGCGGTTCAATATCTAGGAGCACATAACTCTTCTTACTCTGATCCAGCTGATTGCAGCATCAGACAATTACTTTGGGAACAAAACCTTTAGGCACAAATTCTATGAAAGAGTTGAGTCCTACAGCCCTGAGGTCTTACAACAGGAATGTAGCATGCATACCAATGGAAGAAACCCTCAGGTAAGGACTCTTTAACATCAAAACTATGATTTATCAGAGATTGGTCTAACTACCAAGGGCTGACTAGCTAACAAAACAGGCAGAACTCCCTTCACCACATTCCTCTAAAAGAAGCCTGGAGCCAACTCAACAAAATCTGGAAAATCTGAAAGTGACACTACTGAATGTAACCCAAGCTTGCAGAAAGAGCTTTTGCAAAATATCACAGAAAACATAACACCTAAATTAAAGCAGGACTTAGAAAATACAGCTACACGGTTATAAGATATTTCATATTTTTTACCACTCTACCTATATGTTCTGGATTGTAGAGTAACATATGGCCTGCCTTTTTGTACAGATGCGATAAATACTGTAATTGTCTGCCTGTAATGTCTATAGTTTTCACACTAGTGAAACCAAGCAAATTATGAATTTGGCAAAGTGCAATGCATAAAGCGCAGAAATGAATATCAACCAGAGTTTTATTTTAATTAACCACTTCACCCCCAGTGCCGTAAATAGGTGGCGGCTACTTTGAGCGGACGGTATCAGGATATAGCCTGCAGCTGCAGGCTATATCCCAGTACCGTTTTTTAGAGCAGACGGACGGCTATCCAGGGATAATGGCTTGGGAACCGCTCGATCATTAACCCCGGGGGTGGGAGGGGGCATCCCCCATATATATAATGTTTGGGGGTTCTAAGTAATTTTCTAGCAAAAAAAATGTTTTTAACTTGTAACCAACAAATGTAGAAAAGGGCCCCGGTTGGTAAGTAGTTAAAAAAGGTGTCAAAAATGAAGTAAAAGAAAGTTACTGTAAATATCAAAACTTAGAAATGTATAAATTCTGATGCAATATACAGTAAAAAAAAAAAAAAATCCTATAAACTTTTATTTTGGTCAGCTGTACCTGCCAACCTCTTTGTATATGGAATAGCTATTAAATTCCTTTTTTTTCCATGTCTTTGTATTTTAGATCTAAGCAGACTGCGAACTGGCCACAGATATGCTTTTTTTTTCTACTTTTATTCCTTTCTTCTTGCATTTTAAATAGATGATTTCTGCAATTTTTTTTTTACCACTCAACCTAAAAATTCAAGATTGTAGAATATGATTGTAAAAAGCATCCTTCCTTTTTGTGCTTTTCCTACAGTGCATACTTAGATTGACCTACTCTTCCTTTTTTTTATTTTATTTTTATTTGTGAATTTCTAATCTGAAACTCAATAAAAATACATAGTTGACTATATATCATCATTTTTCTTATTCTACTTTTAGACTAGCCTTAAGCCTCGTACACACGGTGCAACGGTCGTACGTCCGAACGGCTCAAATCGTATGTTGGCTGTTGTATCTAGCATACTGACATGCACTACATGATCATACAACCAAGCTGAATGCAGTATTGTGTTATGAGCATATAAAGGGAAAGTTCAAGGTCATGTAATTAGTGTTTGGCCGTTCCTGACTTCTGAGCATGCGTGTTTTGCACAATACAACTTGTTGGACCTCCTTCTCTGTACACACGATACAACGGTCATAAGACCGCTTGTTGTTACTACCAAGTTTTCTAGTCTGCTCATACAACTTCTGTTGTATGACCGTCGTACGTCGGCTGTTCTAATCGCGCGTACTAATGATCGATTTCGCATACAACGGTCGTTCGTATGACCTGTTGTATACCACTGGCAAACCGCGTGTATGAGGCATTAGACAAATCCAATGCACAATGCACAAACATACAATCTGCAGCAATCCAGAGCAAACACAGTTTTGGTTAATTAAAGGTGTTTAAAAGAAAAAAAAAATACTGTAAATACCACAACTGAAATAATGTAAAAATTCTGATGGGATATACAGTCAGCGGTTCCTGCCAACTTCTTTGTGTATGAAAAAGTCATAAGAGTTTTTTTTTTCTTACTTCTATGTCTGAGTGTTTGCACAGTCACAGTGAACACAGATAACTAGACAGAATGTAGCTATTAAAAAGCAAAACTAATTTGCTTGCCTTAATAGTCTGTGTTCTTTAACAAGGCATTTCTGCAAGTCACAATGATCGGCTTAAAAAACAAGAGTTCCTGTTACTCCTCCAGATTTTGTGTAAGAAGATCAAGTTTTGCTTGTGCAACACCCTGCTTCACAGAAGTTATTGCTGAGTAAAGCAAAGGGATTTCTGTGGCTGATGCAAACCTGAAGAATTTACATCATCATTTAGCACTAGTAACCTAGTGTGCAGCAATCTAGTGCATCAGTCTCATGCGGAAGTTGACTTGGTCTCCAGTGATAGGACAGCTAAGGCAGGTGAATAAACAGGTGTTGCCAAACAAAAAAAAAAAGGAGCAACAGCTTGTAGAATTAGTTGTGAAAAAGTTTGCCACCAGAAGCATCCAGCACTGGGTACTACCTGCATAGCACTTTGAGTTTTTACATTGAGATTCCATTGTTCTTTTTATTCATCATGTATAAGAGATCTACTTCTGCTGATGAACTTATGATAACTTCTAAAGGCAGCTATCCTACCAAGGAATCAGAAGGCACGTTATCCTCAATTAACAACAAACAGTCTAACAAGAAGGAGAAAGTGGTGCTTAAAAAGAAAGTAACTTTGTTAAGAGGGATCTCACTCATAATTGGAACTATAATTGGAGCAGGGATTTTTATATCTCCCAAAGGAATACTACAGAATACCGGCAGCGTAGGAATGTCTTTAATTGTATGGGTAGCATGTGGCGTCTTGTCTCTCTTTGGTGAGTATCAGCCAGGAATATTTATACTGCACACGTGCAATTTCACAGATAGCATTTGGACATTAATCTTAACTGGTTTGATATCTGTAGAATGCTAAGCTTTTCGACACATAAAACGTCCAGGATGTGCAGCGACGATTTCTTTGTGACTTTAAACAAATATTTTAACCTGTTTGCTTTTCAGTCTTATTTGTATTATTAGTTTACTTTACATAATTATTATTTTGTTTCAATATTCTCATATAACTCATGTGCAATTGCTTCTGCATTTTAGTCAATACAGCAAATCATGAGGTTTCACAGGTTGGACTTGATGATCTTTTTTCAACTTCACCAACTATGTAACCATGAGTTTTATATGTGTTTTGTTTGTCTTTTCCTCATAGATTCAGCTCAGCTGTTTTAGGCTCCATTCACACTAGTGCGTTTTTTGATGCAGTTTGCAGAAATGCAGGGATTTTTTTTAACATGGGTTCCTATGGAACATGTTCACATCAATGCTTTTTTGTGCCTCTGCATTTTTGGAAAGGGTCAGGGACTTTCTTCATGCAAAAAGCAGCGTTTTGCATGTAATAGACTTCAATGGGCATGCTGCATTTTTATATGCGTTTTGCATTTTAAACCTGCCTAGCATCAACATTCTCCCTCCCCCCCAAAAAAAAATATATTAAAAAAATGCAAATCGCAGTAAACTCGCAGCAAAATTGCGGTAAAAAAACATGGAAAGCCCAGCAAAAACCAGTGAAGAAACGCTGAAAAGCAAAATGCATTGATGTGAATCGAGCCTTAGGCATGATTTATAGAGGATGTGTTTGTGATCTTTGAGTTTAACTTTTACTGTCCGTTTATGAAACAGAGAAGAGCAGAGATCCTGATGATCACGTCTGATCTCTCAGATGTACCAGTTTATGAAGCTGAGATGAGGAGTGGAGAACATGTTCTTCACTTCTCATCACAGGACGCACCCTTCTGTCATTCACTTTTACACAGATGACTGGTTTATGAAGCTGAGATCTGAAAATCTCACTGGCCATCTCTGTAAAATATCTCGGTCCCAGATTCTCCAGCTCAGAGGTGGAGAATTTGGATGAGAAGCTGCTGTGATGTGAGGAAAACGTTTTTTTCTTCCTAATATCAGCACCAGTGAGGTTAAAGATTGATATAAATAATAACTATATATGTTTATGTGTATATATGTGTGTTTTTTTTATGTGTGTGTGTGTGTGTATATATATATATATATATATATATACATGCACTAGAGTTATAATATATTGTCTTTTAGGATACACATCTGAGTAATGCAGAATTGTTGGAAAAATTATGCAATTCATGCCGCAATTCCAAATTGCACTAAAATTGTGTCAAAATATGTAGTTCGTTTTTGGGTGCCATTCATTGTAAATGGTATTCCAAATGCAGATAGCAGACATGCATTTTGCAGCACATTTTGTCATTTAACAAATACACTGCCAACGTGCCACAATGTGAATTGAAAAAACGCTCAACACTGCATGTCCAAAAAATGTTCAATTTGGCTTTTTGGGCCTGTTTTTATGGGCATTTTGGTGGAGTTTTTTAATGTACATTTTGCTGCTTTTTATCAACACACATTTTGGTGTGTTTTTACGCATTTTAGCACATTTTTATGTGCATTTTGGTGCTTTTTTAACATGTATTTTGGCTAATGTTTTACCTGCATTTTTATGTGCATTCTGGAAACTCATGCAAAATGCATGTTATGCTTGTGGTGTTAATAGCACCCCCAAAGTGGCTAGCAGATGTGCTGTTTGTAACAATACACATAAAAACTACAGGGTGGGCCATTTATATGGATACACCTTAATAAAATGGGAATGGTTGGTGATATTAACTTCCTGTTTGTGGCCCACGACGACCAATCCAGTTGAATGTCCCCCAAGGTCTCCCGATCTGACCCCCTTAGACTTTTATCTTTGGGGTCATCTGAAGGCAATTGTCTATGCTGTGAAGATACGAGATGTGTAGCACCTGAAACTACAGATACTGGAAGCCTGTGCTAGCATTTCTCCCACGGTGTTGCTATCAGTGTGTGAAGAGTGGGAGAAGAGGGTTGCATTGACAATCCAACACAATGGGCAGCACATTGAACACATTTTATAAGTGGTCAGAAACATGTAAATAACTCATGAAAGAATAAAGTTACGTTAAAACCAAGCACACCATTGTTTTTCTTGTGAAATTCCCAATAGGTTTGATATGTCACATGACCCTCTTCCTATTGAAAAAACAAAAGTTGGCTTCAAAATGGCCAACTTCAAAATAGCCACCATGATGGTCACCACCCATCTTGAAAAGTTTCCCCCCTCACATATACTAATGTGCCACAAACAGGAAGTTAATATCACCAACCATTCCCATTTTATTTAGGTGTATGCATATAAATGGCCCACCCTGTATATCAAAATGCATATTAAAAAAGTGAAAAAATATGTGCTAAAATGTGCGTTACAAACTACACCAAACTGCAGTTTAAAATAACCTGTGCCAATATGTGCTTTAAAGCACCAAAGTGTGTGTTTAGAAAAGCACCAAAATTCCCAATAAAAAAATTCACAGCTAAACGCATGTTTAAAAAGCAGCAAAATTTGCATAAATAATGCCAAAATGTGCAACAAAAATGGGCCAAAATACACATCACAGGCAGCCCCCCCCCCCCCCTACACAGATCTCAGGTGTTCTCAGAGGAAAAACTTCTCCTCTCTTCTCCTTCTGAGAACAAATGTTCTCCACTTCATAAACAGGGGGCCAGAGGAGATGATTTTTCTCTGAGAACTGCTGAGAACAGAAATGAGAGAAGTGTATCTCTGTTTAATAAACGTACACCTTAACTTGTTCTTTGCCAACTTCTCGTAGCATGAAAAAAATCATATATATAGATGTATCACCAAGCTCTTTTACCTGCGGTTGGTTTAGTAGAAGGATGAAAAAAATGGAGATTTACTAAGTGCTAGTTCACACCAGATGCAGTTCCGTGCGCTTTTTTTCTGCAGTAGAAATGCATGCACAGTGTTTTCCATGTATTCCAATGACTCTAGTTCACACTAGTGCAGTCAGTTTCTGGTCAGTTTCCGGTGCAGAAAAAATGTAGAGCATATAGTTCACACTAGTGCAGTCAGTTTCCTTAGCAGAAAAAATGTTTTTTTCTGCACAGATCTGTACTGGAACATAGCAAATTGTATCAAAAATGCACCGGAACTGTGTGTG
>BLSH010256151.1:150913-165889 GCA_018402905.1 Glandirana rugosa
CCTTTATTGATTTTTGTAAAAATTTTTTTATTAAAGTATTTTTTTAGTTTTTACCTCCAACTTCACATGATAGAAGTTTGACACAGACTTTTCATAATTAATTACCATCTTCGGTATAGTGACAAGATTTTAGTAGAAGTTTGACACAGTTTTTTCATATTTATTCGGCCCTCTTGGGTATAGTGACAAGACGTTTGTAGACCTTTGACACACATTGTGAAATTAATTTTGGCCCTGATTGGGTATAGTGACAAGACGTTTGTAGACCTTTGACACACATTGTGAAATTGATTTTGGCAATGTTTGGTATGGGTTCTCCCGGCTTATTTATACTTTTTTGACACAGTTTGAAGATGATTTTAGAACAGTGATATGGCTTCTACCATTAATTAATACTTTTCAGACACAGTTTGAAGATAGTACACTTCAACCTCCATTTTTGATTTTTTTATGAAATTATTTTTTTAAAAATGTTTTTAGTTATTTCCCTGTCCCCATTTCTTTGTAGGGGCACTTGTCCCACCCTAACCCCCATTTCCTTCCTTTTGCAGACCTCCAGGACTTTCCACGACTTTTTTACAGCCATTTTTGTGCCTAAAAGTTCGGGTTCCCATTGATTTCCATGGGGTTCGGGGTCCGGGACAAAGTTCGGGTTCTGTCCGGACCCGAACCCGGACTTTGTCCCGAAGTTCGGCCGAACCAGCAGAACCCGGACTTCCAGAAGTTCGCTCAATTCTACATACATGTCATACTTGCCTGCTCTGTGCAGTGGATTTGCACAGAGCAGCCCAGATCCTCCTCTTCTAGGGTCCCTCTTTGGAGCTCCTGGCCCCTCACTCCTATTGAGTGCCCCCACTGCAAGCAGTTTGCTATGGGGGCACCCCAGTTGAGCCACAGCTCCCTGTATCCATTCAGACACAGAGCTGCATCTCGGCTCTGCCCCCTTTCTCTCCTTATTGACTGACTGCCTTTGACAGCATCGGGAGCCAATGGCACCATGCTACTGTCACAACTGATGAGGATGGGGGTTTACGGGCAGCTGAGGCACTCCTACAACATTACTGGATGGGGCTCAGGTAAGTATTAGGGGGGCTGAAGGGGGCTGCTGCACACAGAAGGCTCTTTATCTTAATGCATAGATTGCATTAAGATAGAAAAACTTCTGTCTTTACAATCACTTTAAATTTTAGTAGTAAGGGTTATGTCTGAAATTCCACTTTGAAACCATTTTGTCAATGTATGGGATGCAGTGATGATATACTATGGCCCATTCACACTTGTGCATTGTGGAAACTCACACAAAAATGCATGTTACAATAATGTATGACAATGTACGTGTAATGCTTTATGGTGCCATTCATTGGAAAGTCATCCCAACACAGTAGAGTCTGGCACACCACAATGCATATACTGTTCATTGTGGTGTGGTTCATTGTTGGAGGGTCATGCATGTTTTTTTTGTCTATTGTGGCTTGTCAGCTGTCATAATCAATGCACTTTAACATTTAAATGTAAATGCGCCGAATAAGTCTATTGGCCATTTTTTCTGAATCGTTAAGTAGTGAGACTGAGGTTTTGTAATAAAATAGCAAAACCCACTAAATATACAATCTTCAACTGTGTATATGTAATGGAATAAAGGATATAATTGAACTATGTAAATGTGAAAGCTACATACAAATCATTACAGAGATACATGTATGTAATATTCAACATATAATATACTATAATCATAAAAATACACTGTAGTTGTCCTTTAAGAGATTCTTTAAAGTTCAAAGGAATGCTGCAATTTACTGATTGGACAGCTAACATATTATATCTCTTTGCTGTCAGTTTATGAATTAAGGTTACAAGTGTTCTTGCACAGATCAAGTCATACTGCACTCAAATCATATAAAACTAATATTCTGATTTTGGCAAAAGTCTGAGATTTTAAAACAAAGGTGCCAAAACCGATACATTTTCCATCGGTCATTACTTGGCAGTAGCAACAGGAAATGCAAAATTGATCTCTGCAGTGTTTCAGCATGCTCTGTAGTTCTCTGATCTTGCTTTACACGTGATAGATTTGCTTGTTTCATTGAAGATTGAAGGGAATATGCCACAAAACAACCAAGTGAAAAGCTTCAAATAAAAATGCAAATCGTTCAATTCATGGGTTCTAGGCACTGGTGTTTTTTGCATTAAGATGGATAAATGTCTTTCACTGTCTTGTAACTAGTATGTGGTTAAACAATAGATTAACAGCTTACATCTGGGCTTTCTGAAATGAGGAGAGATTAGCTCTTGGTTCAGTCTGAACAGAGGTTCAGAGCAAACTTTGCTTGCTCGGGCATTCTTCCGAATGCCGAACATTCAGTACAGGAATGACCAAAGGTTATATATAGTAGCCATTTTTTTCTCCCACTACTATACTGTATATACAGTTGTGCTCATAAGTTTACTACCCTGGCAGAATTTGGTTTCTTGGCCATTTTTCATAGAATATGAATGAGAACACAAAAACTTTTCTTTCACTCATAGTTAATGTTTGGCTGAAGCCATTTATTATCAATCAACTGTGTTTACTCTTTTTAACTCATAATGACAACAGAAACTACCCAAATGATCCTGATCAAAAGTTTACACACCCCAGTTCTTACTACCGTGTATTGCCCCCTTTAACCTCAATGACAGCTTGAAGTCTTTTGTAGTATTTGTGGATGAGGCTCTTTATTTTCTCAGATGGTAAAGCTGCCCATTCCTCTTGGCAAAAAGCCTCCAGTTCCTGGAAATTCTTGGGCTGTCTTGCATGAACTGCACGTTTGAGATCTCCCCAGAGTGGCTCAATGATATTGAGGTCAGGAGTCTGAGATGGCCACTCCAGAACCTTCACTTTATTTATTCTGCTGTAGCCAATGACAGGTTGACTTGGCCTTGTGTTTTGGATCATTGTCATGTTGGAAAGTCCAAGTACGTCCCATGCGCAGCTTCCTGGCTGAGGAATGCAAATGTTCCTCCAGTATTTTTTGATAACATACTGCATTCATCTTGCCATCAATTTTAACCAAATTTCTTGTGTCTTTGTAGCTCACACATCCCCAAAACATAAGCGATCCACCTCCATGTTTCACAGTAGGAATGGTGTACCTTTCATCATAGGCTTTGTTGACTCCTCTCCAAATGTAGCATTTATGGTTGTGGCCACAAAAAATTCATTTTAGTGTCATCACTCCAAATGACTTTGTGCCAGAAGGTTTGAGCCTTGTCTCTGTGCTGTTCTGGCGACTCGACCATGCAGCCCATCTCCTTATTGTGCATCTTCAAACAGCCACCCGGGAGCATCCATGACCGCCGGGTCCGTGAGACCCGGCGCATCAAGGATCATGGTAAATGGCCGCTCACGGCGGCCTTTTACCACGTGATTGCACCGTCAAATGATGACGCGATCACATGTAAACAAGCCGGCGCATATATGGCTTATCTCTCCCCTCTCTGCACCGATTGGTGCAGTGCGACAGGAGAGGGGGGAGAGAGGAGATGCAGTGGTGCTGTGGTCAGGATCTGAAGTGCTCACAGCACCGCTATGTGGCAGTCTGGACCCTCCATCTATGCTCACCCATCCAGCTTCACCCATGCAGCCTCATCCATGCTCACTCATCTGTCACACATGCATCTGTGCTCACCCATCTGTGCTCATACCATGCATCTGTGCTCACCCATCTGTGCTCATACCATGCATCCGTGCTCACCCATCTGTGCTCATACCATGCATCCATGCTCACCCATCCGTGCTCACCCATGCATCCATGCTCACCCATCCGTGCTCACCCATGCATCCATGCTCACCCATCTGTGCTCACCCATGCATCCATGCTCACCTATACGTGCTCACCCATCTGTGCTCACCCATCCATGCTCACCCATCTGTGCTCACCTATCCATGCTCACCCATCTGTGCTCACCTATCCATGCTCACCCATCTGTGCTCAACCATCCATGCTCACCCATGCATCCATGCTCGCCCATCCAGCCATGATCACCCATGCATCTGCGCTCACCCATCCAGTCCTGCTCATCCGTCCAGTCATGCTCACCCATGCAGCCTTATCCATGCTTACCCATCCAGCCATGCTCACTCATCCAGCCTCATCCGTGTTCACCCATGCATCCGTGCTCACCCATGCATCTATGCTCCGCCATCAAACTGTGCTCACCCATGCATTCGTGCTAGCCCATGCATGCACGCTCACCAATGAATCCATGCTCACCCATCCATCCGTGGTCACCCATGCATCCGTGCTCCGATATCCATCTGTGCTCACCCGTGCATCTGTGCTTACCCATCCATCCATGCTCAGCCATGCATCCGTGCTCACCCATCCATCCATGCACAGCCATGCATCCATGCTCACCCATCCATGCTCAGCCATACATCCATGCTCAGCCATGTATCCGTGCTCAGCCATGCATCCCTGCTCAGCTACGCATCCATGCTCCACCATCCATCTGTGCTCACCCATGCATGTGTGCTCACCCATTCACGTGTGCTCTGCCATTCATGTGTGCTCACCCATGCATGTGTGCTCCGCCATTCATGTGTGCTCACCCGTGCATCCGTGCTCACCCATGCATTCGTACTCAGCCATCCATCTGTGCTTAGTCATCCCCATCCATGGCTTATCCACTCCCATTTGTGCTCATTTATGCCTCATTCTGCTCATCCATACCACATCCGTTCTCATCCATGACACATCCATGCCACTACAGTACCTATCCATGCCACTACAGTGTCCATCAGTGCCACCATAGTGTCTCACAATAGTGTAATAGGTAGTCAAATTAGATTTGAAATGTATGTCCCTAGAACGCCTAATGGTGCTCCCTGCATGTTGGGCCTCTGTATGTGGCCAAGCTGTGCAAACGTCTCACACATGTGGTATCGCCATACTCGGGACGAGTAGCAGAATATACTTTAGGGTGTAATTTTTGCTATGTACATGCTGTGTGTTAGAAATATTGTATAAATGGACAACTTTGTGTAAAAAAAAAAAATTTGTTTTCATTTTCTTTCCACATTTTCCAAAAACTTGTGGAAAAAATGAACCATTCAAAAGGGTCATTATGCCTCCTAGAATATATGTTGGGGTGTTTACTTTACAAAATGGGGTCTTTTTTGGGCGTTTCTATTGCCCTGGTGCTCCAGAACCTTGCAAGAGGTAGTCAGGCAATTATATGTGTAATTTATGTCCTTAGAACGCCTGATGCTGCTCCCTGCATTTTGGGCCTCTGTATGTGGCCAGGCTGTGTAAAAGTCTCACACATGTGGTATCTCCATACTCAGGAGGAGTAGTAGAATGTGTTTTTGGGTGTAATTTATGGTATGCATATGCTGGGTGTGAGAAATAATCTGTTAATATGGCAATTTTGTGAAAAAAAAAACAGAAAAAAAATCTTCATTTGCAAAGAATTGTTGGAAAAAATTACAACTTCAAAAAACTCACCATGCCTCTTACTAAATACCTTGGAATGTCTACTTTCCAAAAAGGGGTCATTTGGGGGGTATTTGTACTTTCTTGGCTTGTTAGGGTCTCAAGAAATAAGATAGGCCATCAGTACATCGGGTGTGAGCAATTTTCAGTGATTGGCACCATAGCTTGTAGACTGTATAACTTTCACAAAGACCAAATAATATACACTTATTTGGGTTATTTTTACCAAAGATATGTAGCAGTATAAATTTTGGGCAAAATTTATGAAGAAAAATTACCAATTTGCAAAATTTTGTGACAGAAACAAAGAAAATGCATTTTTTAACAAGATTTTCAGTCTTTTTCCATTTATAGCGCAAAAAATAAAAACCCCAATGGTGATTAAATACCACCAAAAGAAATCTCTATTTGTGTGAAAAAAAGGACAAAAATTTAATTTGGGTACAGTGTAGTATGAGTAATTGTCATTCAAAATGTGAGCGCACTGAAAGCTGAAAATTGGTCTGGTTAGGAGGGGGGTTTAAGTGCCCAGTGGTCAAGTGGTTAATAGCCATTCAAACCCCTTTGTGTCAACTTGTGTGCATGTTCTCAGGCCAGATCACCAGGGTATGCAGACTTTTAATCAGGGTTATTTGGGTAGTTTCTGTTGTCCATTATGATTTAAAAAGAGTAAACACAGTTGATTGATAATAAATGGCTCCAGCCAAACACTAACCATAAGTGAAAGAAACGTTTTTGTGTTATCATTCATATTCTCTGAAAAATGACCAAGAAGTCATAAATTCTGCCAGGGTATGTAAACTTTTGAGCACAACTGTAACAGCTTCCTTCTTCCACTGTCAAGGTTGTTAATAAAGTGGCTATTGTCAGCAACTTGGCAACCAGTAATATCACCCGACCCATTCATCTACCGGCCAGGAATCCTCAGCCATGTTCAGAAAGCGGCCAGGGAGAAAAAAAAACACTGTGACTATCCTCCATAATTCATACCAGGCTCTTCTGGTATGAATTTTAAGGGGGACCCCACAAAAAAGGATGTTTGAGTCTGGTATGGATTTAAGGGGGAAACCCATGCAAAAATGAAGAGGGTCAGGGTAAAACCTATATTAATACATTTTAGTTGAATATTTCAATAGAAAAGACATATACTAAAATATTAATTTTAGCATCTTTTCCTACAAGTAATACATCAACAAGCTAACGTGCACATTTTACAGTATTATAGATGATCTAATGTGTTAACATTTAACACATGCTAAAATATATGAACCAATTATCACTTTAAAAATCAAAATTCTATAAATGGCCGTGTGACGTCTCTGTAAGCACTAGAGTGCTTATGGAGATGTTGGTGAGGGGTAGACTGAAATGTGATGCAGTCCATATATGCAACATTTTTTAACAGATCGATCCTAGTTTAAATAGTCATCCTATTTGAACAGACATAGATCCTTTGTTCCAAGTTTCACTGTCAGCATGAATGCGTGAAAGATTTTCAACAGATTTCTCTCAGATAGACATGTGTAGTTTGCTTCATTCCGAATTAGCTTTTTGACAAAATTTGTTAATTCAAAAATATTTGAATTAACGAAAACCCTGTTAATAAATTTTTCCGAAATTCAAAAATCCGAAAATTTGGAAATTTGAAGATACGAAAATCCGAAAATTCAAAAGTTCGGAATTTCGGAAATTTGAAAATATGAAAATAATAATGAAAATCCAAAAGAACAAAAATTCGAAAATTAAGAACAAAAATCTGACAATTTTGAAAATCTGAAATAATAATTAACAATAATTATTACTTACTATTAAATTATAGGTATTATCATTTCCTTTCAAATTTGGCTGTTAGTGAACGTAATGAATACAAATGTATCCAAAGTAATGAGGTATCCAAAATAACGAATGCTGCATCTAAACAAATGGAACGTAACAAATGAATAATAATTAATAATAATAACTTTTATTATTATTCTTTATTATTGTTAATTTGTTACGTTCCATTCGTTTAGATGCGGCATTCGTTATTTTGGATAACTCGTAACTTCAGTTAAATTCATATTTGTTACATTCACTAACAACCAAATTTGAAAGAAAATGACAATACCTATAATTTAATAGTTAGTTATTAGTTATTCCGATTTTTGGATTTTCGAATTTTTGAATATCATCGAATTTTCAGATTTCCAATTTTTAAATTTTCCGGATTTCCAATTTTTGAATTCCCGAATTTTTGAATTTTTCCAAATAAAGAATTTTAATCATAACAAATGACCCGAAAAATGAAAAAAAATACGAATGAAACGAAAACTAACAAATTTTTTGGCAGTGCTCATGCCTACTTTTAGATATCTATCAAAATAAAAAAAATGTGGTCAAATATGCTAGAATGAACTTTGTGAGATGAAAAGTGCATTCTTGGATTGATCATTAATAGAAACTAACTTCCAAAACAGATATAAAACAAAAGATCAATTAAATTTGCTGCCACAATGGTTCACTTGGATTCTGGTAAAATAGCAATATAGTCACCCAATTTTTGCCAATTTTGGTCTATTGGCTGATTTGACTATATGGGTATTATATGTTTACTTCTAAAGTTTATCTAAATCCAGCTTTTTATTTTAGTTTTAGAGGTTAGAGTTGAGAAGTTAGATCATCTTGTTATCTCAGTCCTTATTAGTATATGTGACCTCATTAGGGAGATTAATTTTTCCATTTGTCCAGAAATGGAAGGAAAATCTTCCAATGGGGAAATATGTTCAAGTGACAACCGTCAGATATGGCATTTGCCTCACTTTGGGGAGATTTTCTCTCCCTCCATATTGTTTCTTCAGGAAATAAAGATACAGATACAAAAAAAAAGCAAAGGTTTTATTGATGACCATAAAATCCCTATCTCCTGCAAAGATCAACCACTCAAGACCTGGTGGTATTTATAGACTATAGACTAGTATACACTATTCATTTTTTTTTGAACGAAAAAAAACTGAAGAGTTTTTTATTCCCATTAAATTATCTATGGTAATGCACTAGGTGTGCGCGCCTTCCTTTGTCTTGTTTTTCAGAGGTTTACTCTTCTCTCTGGTTTGAATACACATATTATTAAAGTGATTTTGTGACAGAGTGGGAAAGGGTTATACTCCCTGTCATTTTTTGTTCTCTGTCTCTATTGGTGAGATGACCTTTGGTTCCTATGTAATCACTGGGAAGGTGACGAATACAACTGTTATATCTTTAACCACTTCAGCCCCAGAAGGATTTCCCACTGTAGGACCAGAGCACTTTTTGTGATTCGGCACTGTGTCGCTTTAACTGACAATTGCGTGGTCGTGCGACATTGTACCCAAACAAATTTTTTTCCCACAAATAGAGCTTTCCTTTGGTGGTATTTGATCCCCTCTGCGTCACTTCTGATCACCGCTATTAACAAAAAAAGAGCAAAAATTTTGAAAAAAAACCAATATTTTTTACTTTTTGCTATAATACATATGCAAAAAAAAAACAAAACAAATTTATTCATCTGTTTTGGCCGATATATATTCTGCCTCATATTTGAGGTAAAAAAAACCATGATCAGAGTTTATTTGCAATTTGGTTTGTGCAAAAGTTGTTGCGTTTACAAACCATGACTGCGACATTATGGCGGACATGTCTGACATTTCTGGCACTTTTTTGGGACCAATGACATATATACAGCGATCAGATCTAAAAAAAAAATACTGATTACTATATAAATGTCATTGGCAGGGAAGGGGTTAACCTGCAGGGGGCGATCTAGGGGTTAACTGTGTTCCCTTTGTGTGTTCTAACCGTATGGGGGTTGGGCTGCCAGGGGCATGACAGATCTAACTGCTCTTGAGTACAGGGATCAGTAGATCTGTCATGCCCCCCCCACAAAGCAGGGAACCGCCATGTTTACATTGGTGGTTCCCATTCTCGCTCTCTCACAAGCGATCAAGGGGTCAAGGGCAGAAATTGAGTCTGCCCGACCTGCGTCCCCGCTCACGGAACATGTGGCACTAGTCGCGCATGCACAGATCACCGTTTATAAACGGCGATTCACTGGAACGTGCCACTTTGCCGCCGTATATGTAATATACGCGGTCGGCAAGTGGTTAAAGTGATTTTGTGACAGAGTGGGAAAGGGTTCTACTCCCTGTCATTTTTTATTCTCTGTCTCTATTGGTGAAATGACCTTTGGTTCCTATGTGATCACTGGGACAGTGACCAATACAACTGTTATATCTTTAAGCGTAACTCCACTTTTGTTGAGAAAAAAACGTTCCCCTCTGGGTGATCTATGTACATTGCAGGGATTATAACAACCTTTGTTGCAGATCCCTACCTTTTGTTATTCTGTAGAAATCCCTCTGGGTTCCTCTGTGCCTCTCTGCTAAGTGGGTCTAATGGGAGTGGTTTCATAGTTAACTGTCAGGTGTGCAGCTGCTGAGCACTAATGAGGAAATCTGCTTTGCCTGCATCCCTTTAGACGTATTCCTATTGAAAATATCTCTCCAAAAATGACATTTTTGTTGCAGGGGATGCCTGAAATCTGACTTGTATCTTAGGCAGACTTCTGGAAAAATTGGTGAGCCAATCACACAAGCAGGAAATGATGTTTCTGGGGAGTGGTCAGTACACACTCTGTGTACAGAACACCTCCAAGTAGCCATATTGCAATGCATTCTCAAAAAATTACAGAACTGCAGATTGAAAAGGAAAGGTAATTTTTAATGACATTCAATCACAATACGAGTAGTGTCACAATTATATGCGCTATATTATTTTTTCTTTATTTGCTATTTTTTTCCCCACGAAAGCGGAGTTACCCTTTAGGAGAATACTGAGACCTAAGGTAATCTGTGATGCAGTGGATCTAAAACATTTTATTTAATTGCAATTAGTAAATATATACTATTCATCAGCTTGGCACTCCAAGAGAATCAGATTAAATAGGTGCGGGAAACTTTAATAGCGGGAGAGGGTGCATTAAAGCTGAAGGATACCCAACCTGTATTGCCTAATGGCAGTGCAGGAAAGCAAGAGTGATAGTTCAACTATCTTGTCTGACAGGGGTGTTGGGACTATAACACTTAGCAGCAGTCCATATCGACTATTTTAGCAGCTCAACCAGATTTTTCTTGCTTTAGATAAAGTGGAGATGGGTTTAATTTTTCTCCATGCTTTTGCTGACATCAGATGTAACAAGAGCAGTTTGGATGTTCGATGTGCTTCCTGGTTCCTAAATAAGCCCAATTAGAGTGAGAACCAACATTAGGACTTACCTTGAGAGAAATAAAAGAGAGAGCTTTATACCAAGTCACCTAATCATGTAGTCTTGTTGTAGCACTCTATGAATAGTCCAGACTTGAGCAACATACCACATTCATAATGTGTTTTACATGTAAGGAGTAGTTTTGTTCCAGCTTTTTATAATAATTACTATACTATACTAGAAAACATAATGCACTGCAACATACAGTGCATTCAGGTCCTAAGGCAAAATGTATCATACTTCAAAGGATTAATTGCAGGTTTACTATCAGTGTCTAAAATCTCTCTATAGAATTGTTGCTTGAGGAGTTAGAGATTTAATTTGTACAAAAACCAAAGGGAAAGAGCAGAAATGGGACTTTTAAGGTCATCACTAAGGTTTCCCAAATAGGAAGACACAACAGTGGATTACATAAAATCAATGTTTATTACAAAGCATATTAAAAAATTCATAAAATATGGAAATGTAGGAACATGTGTACAGTACTGTGGTCATAACATGGGTAAATAGGACCTTGGATCCCAGTCACCAGGTCGAGGTCCCTTCATAAGGCAGTGCACAGATTACACCAGGTTCGCTACGCGTTTCGCCAAATGCTTCCTCAGGCGATCCGCAGGTGTTGTGCACAAGCAGCCCTTCTATACATAAAAAAAAGAGGGGAAAAAAAAAGAGGGAAAAAGGATTGCAGTATAACCACTGATTGAGTGAACCTTACTTGAAGGAGTCGAGATACTGGTCAGGGTATATAACAATATGGGGGTATGCCCCGTGTATAGCCCTACACGTCCTGTATGGGCTCCCCTAAAGGTAGTGGGCCAGAAAACCGCAGACGGTCACGAATGGAGTATCCTCAGACAAGGACCGCATCACACACAGTCGGAATTGGCTTTTATTCCTCTCTCCCCTTTGGGATTTCTTTTGGGACTACGGTTTTCTGGTCCACTATCTTTAGGGGAGCCCATACAGGATGTGTAGGGCTATACACTGGGGATACCCCCATATTGATATATCCCCTGACAAGTATCTTGACTCCTTCAAGTGAGGTTCACTCAGTCAGTGGTTATACTGCAATCCTTTTTTCCCCCTTTTTGTATGTATAGAAGGGCTGCTTGTGCACAACACCTACGGATCGCCTGAGGAAGCATTTGGCAAAACACGTAGCGAACCTGGTGTAATCTGTGCACTGCCTTACGAAGGAATCTCGACCCGGTGTCTGGGATCCAAGGTCCTATTTACCTATGTTATGACCACAGTACTGTACACATGTTCCTACATTTCCATATGTTATGGATTTTTTAATATGCTGTTGAGTCTTCCTATTTGGGAAACCTTAGTGATGGCCTTAAAAGTCCAATTTCTGCTCTTTCCCTTTGGTTTTTGTACGATATATATCTCGGGATGTGGCGTCACGATTAGCAAAATCCACGTCTACCCCTTTTTTTTTCTCGAGTTAGAGATTTAAAGCATAACTCTTTTGTTGAGAAAAAAAGCATTCCCCCCTGGATAATATATGTACATTACAAGGATTTTAACAAACTTTGTTGTAGATTCCTACCTTTTGTTATTCTGAAGAAAACACTGCGTGTTTCTCTGTTCCCATGTGGGAAAGTAAGTCTAATGGGAGTGATTTCATAATTATCAATTGTTGTCATGGGCAGCACGTATCGGCTCGAACATGTCAGCGCGTTCCGGTATGAACGATCGCTCCGGTACAGGCGATCGGAGGAAGATCACAGATGCGCATGCGCGCACGCATCGGAGCAAGACGACGAATGTACGGACGCAATAGGCGGGTGTACGCAACGTCCAATAGGATCCTTTGGGGCACTATAAAAGACTGCTCATTCTGCCCCTTAGTTGCTGGATCGTCTTCAGCTCTCCTGAGTTCCTGACCTGTGTGTGTTCCTGTGATTCTACTTGATTCCTGTTGTGACCCGGCGTGGCTCTTGGACTTTTCCTGCTCTCTCCTGTGCTGACCCTTGGCTTGCTCCCGGACTGCTTCCTGCTTGATTACCAGTGCTTGACCCCGGCTTGTTTATTGGACTCTGCTATCTTCCTGATTCTTGGTTCTGACCCCTGGCCTGGCTTACGGTTTCGCCTTCTCTTCTCTAAACACCTGATTGGCGGCCTACATCTGGGACTGTTCCTGTCTTTACCGGTGTTTCCAAAATTACCCTGCCTGGTGTCCATCACGGTGACCGTGGTCATATTCCAGTGACCTTCTGGAATACCTCTGCTACTGCCTGCTGTCAAGCCTGCCTGCACGCCTCATCCATCCATCTGGTGACCCGTGCTTCTTTGCGCTTAGTACTCTCTGTTCTCAATCCGGAGGTACTTTGCGTTCAGCCGCAAGGGGAGCCTCTCTCAGCATTTCAGCCTCGGATCAGGTACATGACAGTTGTGCACCTACAGGGTACTAATGAGGAAAGCTACTGGGCCTGCATCCCTTTAGACATGTTCCTAATGGGATTATCTCACCAAAAATGACATTTTTGTTGCAGGGGATGCCTGAAATCTGACTTGCATCTTAGGCAAACTTCTGGGAAAATTGGTGAGCTAATCACACAATCAGGAAATTATGTTTCTGGGGAGTGGTCAGCACCTACTATGTGTACAGAACAACTCCAGGTAGCCATATTTCATTGCACTTTCAGAATATTACAGCGGCTGCAGATTGAAAAGGAAAGGTCATTTTTAATAACAATCAATTACAATATGACTTGTGCCACAATTGTATATGCTATATTATTTTTTCTTTATTTGCTATTTTTTCCCCCACAAAAGTGGGGTTACTCTTTAACCACTTCCTTACTGGGCACTTAAACCCCCCTCCTGCCCGGACCAATTTTCAGCGCTGTCACTTTTTGAATGACAATCGCGTGGTCGTGCGGTGTTGTACCCAAACAAAATTGGCGTCCTTTTTTTTCCCACAAATAGAGCTTTCTTTTGGTGGCATTTGATCACCACTGCAGTTTTTATTTTTTGCGCTGTAAACAAAAAAGATTGACAAAAAAGAAAACAATATTCTTTAGTTTCTGCTATAAAATATATCCAATAAAAAAAATGTAAAAAATTAAATGTCTTCATCAATTCAGGCCAATATGTATTCTGGTACATGTTTTTGGTAAAAAAATCCCAATAAGCGTATATTGATTGGTTTGTGCAAAAGATATCGCGTCTACATACTAGGGCATATATTTACAGACTTTTTATTTTTTTATTGTTTTTACTATTAACCATTCCCGACCGCGCGCCGTGTTCTCACGGCGGCAGTCGGGATGCTGAGCGCGAATCTCCGTAAATAAGCGGCGATCTGCAATCAGCCACCAGGGGGCGCACCCACCGCACTCCTGGGGAGTGTGCCCGCGGCTCGGGCGGACACGATGTCCGCCGGCGAGCCGCGATGAGCGGCTACAGGGAAAGAACGGGGAACCGCCGATGTAAACACGGCGGTTCCCCGCTCTGTTAGTAGGGGCATGGAAGATCTACTGATCCCTGTCACTGGGATCAGTTAGATCTCCCATGCCCATGTTAGCCCAACCTCCTCACAGTAAGAACACACCCAGGGAACACAGTTAACCCCTAGCCCCCCCCCCCCCCCGGTTAACCCCTTCACTGCCAATGACATTTATACAGTAATCAGTGGACATTTAAATTTCTGATCGCTGAATAAATGTCATTGGTCCCAAAAAAGTGTCAAAAATGTCTGACATGTCCGCTGAAATATCGCAGTACCGCTAAAAATCGCAGGTCGCCGCCATTACTAGTAAAAAATAAAAAAAAAAATAAAAACCCCAGAAATTAATTCTCATCATCCGTAAACGCGGCCACTTTTGCGCAAACCAATCAATAAACGCTGATTGCAATTTTTTTTATCACAAATATGAGGAATTATATAAATCGGCCAAAAACGGTGAAAAAAATGTTTTTTTATATTTTTTTTTGGATTTGAATTTTAGCAAAAAGTAAGAAATTTGTTTTTTTTTTGCAAAATGGTCGCTCTTTTTTTGTTTATAGCGGTTATCAGAAATGACGCAGTGGCGATCAAATACCACCAAAAGAAAGCTCTATTTGTGGGAAAAAAAGGACGCAAATTTTGTTTGGGTGCAACGTCGCACGACCGTGCAATTGTCAGTTAAAGCGACGCAGTGACGAATCGCAAAAAGTGCTCTGGTCCTAAAGGGGGAAAACCTTCCGGTTGGTAAGTGGTTAATAGTGACAATC